>NDXB01006576.1:163467-187323 GCA_002631895.1 Agapornis roseicollis | reverse complement strand
ATATGTGTGAACCCAGGGAGGAAAAAAAAAAAAAAAAAAAGAAGAAAGAAAACTAACATGTGGTCCCAGTCCTTGGGGACATGTTTGTCTAGGGCATCTTTGCAATAGTTTCACTCAAGGGAAATCCTAAACCTGAAAAGTCAAATATACCTTCACAGAAAAGGTTTGTCAGTCTCTTTTTTACCTTGAGCTAACGCATGATCTGGGGGTAAAGGAGCTTAATTTGTTCCTGGAAATATAATTTATAGAGATTGGCGGTAACTTTGGCCGTATAACAAGGTTCTGACAGATAACTTGGCTTTTGTATTAACTGCATATAATTCCAGTAAATGATATACCAATAAGCAGCAAATTGTTTTCCCATGTGTATGCATGACCAAAGGTAAATTACAATGTACCAGACACATAACTCCTGCTATTTTTCACAAGGTGCAATTACATATCTTTAGCTTTCCAAAGCCATGTGGTTCTCAAGCACCATTATGTCTCACTCAGAAAGCACATTTAAACCTATCCCTCCCACTTTGTCTTTTCTACCTTTCTATCACACTGATTATGCTCTACTATGTTTATATTAAATGTACATTCAGCAAATCTCTATGAGATAAGGACAAAGAGAGATGTGATTAAATCTGAAGAACAGCAAAACAGAACAGAGGAAAATACATGGCTATTGGACACGTTTCCTTGGGCTGCAGTCTTGTTCTCGTACTTCTTTTTTTCCTGAAAATTATCATAGAGTGTTCATTTCATACCCTCTAAGGAATTCAGGTAGTGGAAAAATGATAAAATTACTAATTTCAAGAGCACTACAAAAATCTGGATTCTCATCCAATTTGTTCAGCAAGCACATGGCAACCTTCAAGTTCTGTTGATTGGTTCTGTAAATTTGAATGTGAATTTTGTCCTCTTTGTTCCATATGTGAACAATTCATGAACACATTTATTAAGGCTTTACTCTGATGGATTTTAGCAAACAGCTTGAATGGGATATTCAGCAAATAATGCTTTCCTTATTTCACAGATGCAATTAACTTTGATAACAGTTCCCTCAGGCACCACTTTTGTGAACAATTGGGTTTTCTTTCTTTCACTGCTCAGTTACCTGTGTACAGAATCATCATGGCTCCTTGTACAAAGCTCAATTCTCACGGGTTTATCTTGTGATATTCAACAGATAGTTTCAGATTTCAAACCATGATCTTATATTTTTTTATCTCTGTGCTAATAAAAAGAAAACAAGACAGAAAGAGAAAATGTAGCTATACTCCAGAGAAGAAAAGAAACAAGAGCTATAAGTCACCCTTGGCACCCCTGTTTAGTGTTTTACCTTAATAGCCCAAATGTAATAGCTTTAAAAGAGCAGCCTCTTAACTATTCTGCAAAGTAGGGCTCATCATCACTTGAGCTACTTTATGACATACTTTGAGTTCTTGAAAGACACTCTGCAGGTTAGGAAAGATTGGGAAGTCTATAATTTTAATTCAATCAATACTACTGATAAATTGCTAGTCACAAGAAAGGACATGACAAAACACAATAGGACAAGCTATTAACAGAGAATCTCCAGTGCTCCAGATAGAGAGGAAGAAAAAAAAATCATTAAGCAGTAAAGCTTATTAAACAGCTAAGACTGAGGGGAACATAAACCACACAGGGCTGGTAGAAGCAGGCTGCTTGAGCAAGCACACATCTGGTCTGACCTCCTCTAAAATGCTTACTGTGGGGAGGATCAGGAGGTATGTTAGGTTACTGGTGGGCTCTTGTAGTGTTGTGCTGGGAAAAAGCCAATGCAGCTGCTCAGGAGGCATTCTGGGGCTGTACATCCCTTGTGTGCTCTTGTTTTGCCCTGTTCTCCAGAGACACTTACTCCTTCAGCCCTGGTGTTGGAACCACTTTGTCTTTCTAAAGAAAGGGAAGCAACTTCAGATGGTTTCATTCTCCCCTTCCTTAAGTCTCAAGAACTGTGCTCTGAAAAATATACCTTGCGCATGAAAACACCTCTTGGAAAGAAGTGTGCAGTGGTCACAGACTGTGAGCAGCTGCGGTGGAACGTGGGAATCCCTGGACCCAGTTTCATGCTTGAGCTGAACATTGCAATGCTCAGCACATGATACTGCAGTAAGCTGATCACAAGGTCCTGTGATCTCCAAAGTATATTTGTCATATACATGTTTTGATGCCCTTAACCAGTTTAGAAAGATTCCTTTCCAACATCCCAAGTATAAAGCCACAGGCTGTGATGAAAAACTGTACAGGCAGAAGGTACTTTGTTCATGCTTCCTGTCACAATGCTGCTAATGTACCTCCATGTAATAAAGAGCAATCTCTTGCCCTTCTCTTTGTTTCCTTTTTATTCTGTCTCACACTGCTAATGGCTTTACTCTGCTCCCTTTGCAGCTATTTCACACTAAAGTATTGCCATTGACCTTACCAGGACAGACACTGTAATCTACAGAGGTCTGACACCAGGTTTCTGGAACTCCAGCTGTAACCATAGGGTTTTGCTTTCTCATACTGTGGACTTCAAAACTTCAGCCATACCAAGGAAGGGAGTTAGAAAAAACTTTTACAAGTTCCCTATGTTATTTCATGTGATGAGAGAAATACATAATGCATACCATGTTGAATTCCACAGGAACACATAAAAGCTATAAAGGAACAAAATGTTCTTTATTTTGAAGTGGTTTCTGCTACATACTGCAGCGAAAATTGCTTAGGGTTTATCAATCTGAGATTTAGTGTAACAGTATCAAATCACAAGATAGGGATAATGGACCTGACCAGGTTGTGACTGAAGACCCATTACTCAGTAGTAATACATCCAAACTGGGCTCAACAGTTTTACAGTTGTAATCATTCCCAACCTCACATTCCAGTAACTTTAGTTGTTTTTCACTCCCTGAATACACACAGGAAGCTGATTTGCTTGCTATAGTCAATCCCATTTTCTGAGGGACTAGACCTGGTTGAGGACCCCTTTCCAGAGCCAGTGCTGTTTGGAATGGTGTTTGCTGTGCATATAGGCAATTTAATCTGTTGTGATTACTTGGCTGATATGAGAGCATTGTACAAAGTATATATGATAAGTAAGATTAGTACCTAGCTAGAAGCCCAGACCCAAAGCTACTGTAATTTGGACACCTATGTATTCCGTGTAGGGCAGAACCAACTCTCCCTTCTTTATTAGCTTAGGGTTCTGTACAAATAAAGAGTTCTAGTTTCTCTATATTATACAGGCATCCTTTGGTGTTTTGCCCTTTACATCCAACACCTTTTAAAAATGGTCTGGTAAAGACTTTCTATGATTTCCTAAGCTTTGCTAGGATCAAACACTTTCATTCTTTCCTGAAACAAGGCTGATGATACATCAGGTGTCTGAGTAAATGAACATAGTTGTGCTGTGTTCACATAGATGCAGTGCAAGTGAAGCAGCTGGCCAGCAGCCAGCCAGCAGCCTTTTATAAACCTCGCTGAAAGCTGTTTGCCTCTGTAAAACGAATGTTGGGAAAAGACACACTCACAACCTAACCATGAGATCTGATTCCATACTCCATTAACTGGACTGCTGGGGAAGGAGCAGTTGGGAAAGAAGGTTGGAAAGCCTAACTAAACATCTGCCTCCTAGCAAGGTCATAACTGCCGAAGTCAAAGGAACTTTGATCTATGCTTGGACCAACTCTTGCACCCTGTCAGTTGCATGGCTTGCCAGATGATGTGAATTAGACTCCCTGCTGATCACAGTAAACCTCAAAACTGTGGGGATTTAACATCTTGATAGAACTTTAGGAGAAACAGTTTTCTCCAAATTTATCCAGGGATGTAATAATACCCAGTCAATTGTCACAAGCTCTGATCTTCCTTGGGAGAAACAAACTTTTATGCCTGAAGGGTGACTAAAAAACTGTCAGTATATGTTTAGGTTCTTGACTTTTTTTGGTGCACTTGCTCAAGACTTGGCTTCTTGATCAAGCGCTCCTAAGGCATAAGTTTCCCAAAATAGAACTAAAAACAGAACAGAGAGCATATTCCAACTGCAAACTATGGAAATAGGAAAGGTTTTTTTCTGATTTCAGCATTGTTTGCTTTTTATCACACCTTACTGAAGGAATTTGGTTTGGGGAAAGCACATGTGGTTTAGAAAAAGTTTGAGCAGATATACTACTGCTTCAGCTGGCATATGGTAAATAGCCATAGTGAGCTTACCGTGGTCCAGTGCAAAGTTGAAGAATAGAACAGTACAGAACAGAACAGAATAGAATGGAACACAAGTAACGGCAGTGAACACGACTGTTACCAGGAAAGAAGCAAGCAGAAGTAACCATCTCTTTGTGGGCACCCCATCAGTTTCCAAGGAGGGGATTGTTTTTAATAACCTATCATCTTTCCTTTTAGTCATAATCATAAAGATAGGAGATACCATTTTAATATCTTGTTTGTTAACTTCAGGATAGTATTCAAACATAAAAATGTCAGTGTAAACAGTCTCTAATTTACAAATATTAGCATATCAACAGAGTAAGCTTGAAATCAAGAACTGTAAGGTCACCCAGTAAGTCTCATCAGAAGAATTTTAATACAAAAGCTGTAATCACAGAATCACTGGCTTTAAACTACTGAATTCCCTAAGGGAAGTTTCATAATGCAAAGGAGTGCAATCATGTTTGATTTTCTTTATTGCTAACTCTGCATGGAGGTCTGAAAAAATCACTATTAATCTAAGCCAGACAACATAGTCCTTAAATGAAATGTAAAACAATATCTTACAGTGATGTTCATGCTGATTGCAGCTTCTCATTTGCAGGGTGAAAGAAAAGCTCTGTTAGATGGTTCTCTTTCCCTACTGTGTATTCTGCATAGGCTACGAAGCATTTATCTTCTAAAAATAAAATGGGATTTTAAGGTTAGAGCTTTGTTTATCTCAAGCAAAACCTGGTCATCTTTTAGGAGAACAGATAAGTATGAGAAGTTGGATTTGATTCTGGTCTTGTAAGACTTACCAACCTTGACCACTTATAGCTTAGAAATCTCTGTCCCAGAAAACTAAATATTTAATTGTTCTGAAAATGCTCAGGCTTCAGAGAATTTCAGACGTATTTCTGGTTTTCAAAAGCAATTGGAAAAACATGTGAATAGTTGTTCCTGAGGAGTTGTGGCTAAGTTTGAAGTAGAAGAAGTGGAATTTAGGTTGTTCTGGATAGCATTAAAAAAATGAAAGATACTGAAGTTGTGCACCTATTCAGAGTTCAGCATGTATTGAGGAATGAAGAGGACAAATGGGAGTCAGAGACCGTGTGAATAAGCAGCCTATATATTCAAGGCTTGATATTATTCATATAAAAAGTACTTGAAAATTGTCATTGGGTCTTTGCTGGGCCTTGAGCACAGATCTAGGCCTGATGCCCTCCCTTCCATTGAACACCATTATGAAAACAACACTTGGTTTACCTACAAAAATGCTGATGCTCCCGGGAAGCTGATGAGTGTGGTACAAACAAATCTTTGTTCAGAACAAAAGCACTGCAGTAATGGATATATTGTATTGCCTTCAGAATAGCAAACCCAAAAATTCTTGTCAAACTATTATTTTCTGGTGTATTTATACAAGAAATGACTGTGAAGTATAATGTTGGAGGACAATTCAAGCACAAGAGTTATAAAGGAATAGAATGTTATCAATCAATAAATCATAACTGAATGGGTCATCAATACTATATTAATATATGATCATTTTTGTCATCTCACATTAGCACAGAATGCTTTTTGTCTTCATCTATCTAGGCTGATGTTTAAATATAAGCCAATAGTTTTCACAAACCAAGGGCAAATGAATTGCAAAGCTGTGATAATCCATTTAGGGGTCAAAACCACACATCAGTCTAGCAGGACTGACTAATTTATGAATAGAGACAAGTCCTTGCTCTGTAAGTTGTTAGAACGGTTTTGGTTTATGGTAGGCCTTGTCATTTGAAATCATGAAATATATCTCAGAAGACTCATTAGGCTTTTGGTCTATACAGAGTAAGTCAGATGTAAAAAAGAAATGAGTAACTCTTGGAGACAGTTTGAGTAATTTTTCATTAATTTTTATTTTTATTTTCTGCATGCAAAGGAATCCCAAATTGCTCCTGTTCATCCTATGTCTGCATTCTATGGAGGTGTTTCTTGTGTGACAACTGACCAGCTTGGGAGTTTACTGGTAAATTAGTTCTTTTCATTATTTCAAATGTCATTTTAGAATGCTTCCACGTGAACTGAAGCAACTAAATTAAACACAATATAAAGCCCATAGCTCAGGTAGAAGGTACACTCTTATCAGCTGAAATGAGTTAAACTGTAAGTGCAGTTCTCCTTTGCTAATGCAAGAGAAAATGGATTGATGTAAAGCCCCATGTTAGCCAGTTAAACCAAGAGAGCTGAAAGGCTATGGTTTCTGTATGCTACTGCTCTCTTCTGACTGAAGGAACACAAACTCAGTAACATGGTATTGTTTGTGCTTTTGGTTGGATGACTAAATCTTTGGATGGGTGAGTAATGAACAAAAGAATGACAAAGAGCTAGAGATGCTTTCCAGACTACATTTTAGATGAATAGTCATGGGTCAGCTCTTTGAAAGCTTCCTTATTTTGCAAATGCTTTCACATGTAAGCAGTGGCAAGCAAATTAATTTAAGAAAGGGATATCAGGGGTGATACAATCTGTCCATATCTACTAATGGAAAAATATCACTGGGTCTGAATTTATCAGCTCTCTGGGTTTATAGGTGCTGCAAGCTCTGAGCTCTCAGGCACACTGCATAGGGACTTACCTGCTGCTTGTAATTCTAGTCAATCTTTCCCTGAAAGGTTATAACAGGATTATATTGGGTTCTGAGACAGGTGATGAAGGTATCTAAGGCAGGTAAAAATCACAAGCAGAGACTGAAAGTTCTCCTACTTCATGCAGAATTTGTTCTTGGGCTTTTCTAAACAACTATACTGAATGTACTATATATTAGAGTCTTTCTGCCTAGATATATGAACATACATGTACCCTGGCTTCAGGCTGCTGTTCCTTCTACCTTTTGTCTCCTTGTAACAGTGGAGAAGCCAAAAATACAACTTCTGTTTGATTCTTCATCTGTGGGTTTTCCCTACAGAAACTGCACAGACTTTGACGTAGATATCATAATAATAATAATAATATTTTCACAGCTACAGGTTGGGCAAAGAGGAGATTCAGAGCAGCCCTGCAGAGAAGGACTTGGGGGTGGTGGTCGATGAGAAAATGAACGTGAGCCAACTGCAGTGTGCACTCACAGCCCAGAAAGCAACCGTATCCTGGGCTGCATCAAAAGGAACGTGACCATCAGGTCAAGGGAGGTTATCCTGCCCTTCTACTCTGCTCTTGTGAGACCTCACTTGGAATATTGTGTGCAGTTCTGGTGTCCTCAACATAAACAGGACATGGAGCTGTTGGAACAAGTCCAGAGGAGGGCCACGAGGATGATCAGAGGACTGGAGCATCTCCCATACAAAGACAGGTTGGGAAAACTGGGGCTGTTAAGCCTGAGGAAGAGAAGGCTGCATGGAGACCTCATAGGGTCCTTCATGGGGAGGAACTCTTCATTAGGGACTGTAGTGACAGGACAAGGGGTAATGGGTTCAAACTTAAACAGGAGAGGTTTGGATACAAGGAAGAAATTCTTTCCTGTTAGGGTGCTGAGGCACTGGAATGGGTTGCCCAAGGAAGTTGTGAGTGCTTCATCCCTAGCGGTGTTCAAGGCCAGGTTGGACAAAGCCTTGGGTGGCATGGTTTAGTGTGAGGTGTTGCTGCTTGTGGCAGGGGGGTTGGAACTTTCCAACCCTAACTATTCTATGATTCTATAATTCTATTCTAATGTACATGTTTTTATTTTCAACCTGTTTCCCTTGGGAAAAGCTTTCCCAGGTAATTGTTTCTACTTCACCTCAAAAGCTGCTAATGGTAGCATTTTTGGAAGGGAGTGGCACGGTGATTTCTGTATATAAATATCAATGGGAATTCTAGAAATACCTTTCTACTCTCTACATAGTACGTAATTTATGTTGTATGTGAACATTTCTGGTAGTTTTACCTAATGCACTTTTACTGTGAAGCCATTTCAAGATACAGATGTTATATATATATAAAGACATACGTATATTGGACTTGATGATCTTAAAGGTCTTTTCCAACCTAGCTGATTCTATGATACAGATATATATTAACTGCACAGACGGACGGACACTCCCCAGGCCCCCCTCCCCTCCGGTCCCGCCGGCAGGTGGCGGTGTGTGCCCGGGCTCCCCGCCCCGCCCCGCCCCGCCCCTGGGTCTGTCCCCGCACCTCGAGGGTGCCTCCCAAAAGGGGAGAGAACCGGGAGGGGATTTCTGCCTTCTTCCTCGTTTTCCCCTTTGTAAACTCAGTGAAGTTTCATCAGCTGCCCGCCTCCCCCCGCTCTGCATCACACCGACCCCAGGCAGCGCTTACCCCTCTCAGCCCCTCATCCGCCTCGGGTCGCGGGAACCCTCAGCTGTCGTTGCCCGCCAGCTCCGCCGGCAGCCGGGGCGGCTCTGTGCCCCCATAAGACAGCGCCGCCGGAGCTACGGGCAGGGCAGGGCAGGGCGCGGGGCTCTGCTCCCCCCACTGGGGGTCTGGGAGGAGGAAAAGCGGAGGGAGGATCCTCCAGGATCCAGGTAGATCCAGCTTTTACCGCTTACCAAAAGCCACCAGCAGCAGGACCTCCGCCTCCTCCCTCCCTCTCTTCCTCCATCCGCCTTCCTCCCCTAACTCCCTCCCTCTCCTGCCCCTTCGCGATGAGAGACGGGCCAAGTCGGAGCGCGCCAGCCAGCAGCGATCTCTGCCAGGGGCAGACACATCGCTTTCATGTCACAGGGTGACTGCTAGCCCTGCTGAGGCTCCCCCGGCCGGGGCTGGGGCTGGGGCCAGGGCCAGGGAGGCAGCGGCGGCGTGCGGGCAGCTGCCGGGTGCCTGCCGGCCCCGCGGGATGCTGGCGGCGGGGGATGCGGAGCCGGCCGCGGACTAACATGGGGGGCAGCCACTCCCACAGGGCGCCCGTCTTCGACGAGAACGAGGACGGTGAGTGCGGAGCTGTCCGCGGTACCGCGTCCTCTGCGCTGCACGGGGAGCGGGCTGGGACCGATCCCCCCGCGCGGGCTGTCTGCTGGGGATGAGCTGCCGGGGAAGGAGGAGGGGAAAAGCCCACCTTTGTTTAGCCGTCCGCACCGATTGCGTGGCTATTTGCCCCTAGCTGAGCTCAGCTGAAGTGTAGCACACTGTCACTTGGGGTTCAAGCACATGGCAGGTAACTTCATACACGCCTTTATGAATGGGCATCGTGTTGGGGATGGGTGCTTGCTTTTTTGGTCTGATTTGTAGCCGACTCTTTGCCCACCTGCCCATTTTAAGCGGTGATGTCTCCCTCAGTCAGTATACTTCTTAAATCACCTTTACTTTCTGAAACTTTTTTTTAGCTAGCTCTATTACTCTGAGATTTTTCTCCCTGCCTAGCTAATGTGTCATAAGAAAGTGTATCTCATAAAGTTTTTGAAAGGCAATGGAAAAGTTTGCATAAAATATGATGTTTCCTCACAATTTATGAATTTCCATGTCATTTTCATACATAGACCACATTTAACTGGAATTATGTGAACACATTTCAATTACAAACATTTTGGCTTTTGAAGCAAAGAGAACACAGCACTCTTAGGAAGCAGAAAATTGTATATTATCACTAGAAATTTCTTAATGTTACTTATGGGATAGATGTTTTTGCCTATCTGGATGATGGATGCTTAATTTTGAGTATGTTCCTTTCCAAAATGTTCCCAATATATTGTATTAGGAGGTGATAGTGCCCAGTAGGCTATCACACTGTTTTGGCTTTCTGAGACTGCTAACAAATAAAAGACATTTATGCTGTTCCCTATATATTCAGGACACATGGAGGTATTCGTATTGTTTTGCTAATAGGGAGAATATATATTAAGTGAATGTAAAGTGCTTAAAGAGGGTGAAGGCACCTTTACTTGAATTTAAGATACACTTATAGGTCTAGTTCCTTGACAAAACTTGAATGGGTATTTGACGAGGTTTGCTTTACAAGACTTAATTGCTTGTGTGGAGAATGGGACACACTATTTACTATTTGTGAATTGTGGTGCAATAGTTGTTATTTTCTTGTGCTGATATAAAATTTCAGTCATTTAACACAGAACATGCTATGTAAACGAGTGAGAAAGATAGGTAAGATCATGATCATGAGCAATTAGTCTTGTAAACCATGAGGTAACTCAACAAGAAATACTCAGGAGTGAAAGCATGGTCTCAATTTTGTTTAGACACCCCAAGGTAAAAAAATAGCCTTCATCAAACTTTTGATTGAGCTCTCAAGTTAGCAGTTTCCATGAATTATTATTCCTTTTTTTTTTTTATTTTGTTTTCCATGACACAAAGCTGTGGTCAGTTTTTGAACAAAATGAACAAAGTTCAATAGTAAATTACTGCAGAGAAGACTTCATGCTACTTAGTTCTTTTTCCCTCAGTAAAACATTCTGTATTAGAGCCATTATTAATACCTAATAAAAAAGCACATAAAGTATTTATGGATTTCTCTTAGGTCATTATTTATTCTTTGTCTTGTTTTTTTTTGTTCTGGATTTTTTCCCCATTATGAATGTTCCTAACATCATCTCTTTTTTTTTCTCAAGACATTATGCTTAGCACATCTACCTAGTTCAGAAGAGTCCACTGCTTTTAAAACAATAATCTATTTCCCATATTCGTTACAGGTTATTACTCAGGATGGCATTTCCTCCAAGTACCTACATAATACAGGAAAACATCCCTTTGAAAATGTATCTTACCAATTTTAATACAAAACCAAGCCGTATCTCATAGTCCCACTAGTAGCTACAAGAGTCACAATTTTCCACAATATTTGACTCACTATGAAATTAAAAAAGAAGGCAAATCAGAAGGTATGGCAAGGGAAAGTAGGATGTTTCTTGATATGGCACAATTTTGCTCAAGAATGACAATGCTTACCAATTGAAAGAGAACAGGAATAAATTAGTTGTGCATAAATACATAGACACAGTAGAAACCAAGGCATTTAGTCTGTTGTGTGCAATGTCACAGCTGCAGAAAAAAGAGCAGAAAAAAGTATGATCATTTAATGTTTGTATGGGTTAATGATGGATGTAGAATAACACATGGGCTTTGGAAGAAGAGGTTTCAGATCATTTATTGGCAGTTTGTAAATTATAGAAAAAGTTAATTATACAGAGTGCAACCTAAAAAACAAATACATAGAAATAGTATGTGAAGAGCACCCAGACAGTGCCTGACAAGCTTAAAGAGTACCTGTTCCAGAGTTACAACTCGTGCTTCAGTCTAATGAGAAAAGGTGTCAATCCATTGAGTAGATCTAAAAACTATTCATTGGATACAGACTCCCTGCCATGCTTCAGATGATAAAAAATGACCCAGGCAGAAGGCTGGACTACATGCTGTAAAACCCCAGTTATCACAGACAGCATAACACATCATTATCGTGCACTGATCTTTTAGAAGTCCATAATACACACCATTTATAACTAGTTGTATTTGTTCTCTGTGTTATGTTTTTGTTAGAGGGATCTTCCAGAACTTCACTGTTTGGTTAGAAACATCTGTTTTCCTGATTAAATGATTCCTAGCCTATTTATAAGATTTATGTTTATTACAACATTTTTGTTAGCATAAAGTGTTTCCCACCCTCCATAATTACTCCAGTGCCTTGATAAACATCAAAAATTCCCCTCCCAGTCTTTGGGATGTAAGAGACCTCTTCTAATTTTCTCTTATTTCTACTGTCTTTTCATTCCCTGTGCCCCTCATCTGCATGCATTTGAACCTGTCTTGGTTGCACACAGATAATCCAGAATTGCAGGTGACTTGTCACCAGGACCTTGTGTTAGTAAAAATACTTCCAGATCCCTACTAGAGAAAGTTTTCCTGGTGCATATGCCCTTTTCATGGGTGTATCATGTAGATAATTCAGTCACCCTGTGATCAGTTAGACCACTGGTGCCCTGTTCAGTAATTTCCATTGATGAGCTCCAATCTACAGCAGAATTTTTTGGTGTTTCTATGTACATGACCTTGCATTATGCATGGCTGAATTTTGGTCCATCTCTATTTTTCATAGTCTCAAGTATGATCACCCATTTCTTTCCTTGTGATGCTCTCATTCTCCACCACTTTACCAATGTTTTCTATTACAACCACTCTCATCAACTCCACGCCAGTTATCAAGTCCATTGAATATTTTGTGTAAATAGTCAGCTGGATCATTCCCAGATTTCATCTCCTTTGCTGTTAAGCCCTGTCAGCCTCACCATTCCCGTTTCAAAACAAAACCAAGCACAACACCACAAAACAAAACAAAGCAGAACAAAACCAGCATTTTTTTTCCCTTGTTACTGTCAGGGTCTAACCTGAGCTGGTAACTCAGCCCTGCACAGCTGCTCAACCACTCCTCCTGTGGCAGGACAGGGGAGAGAATCCAGAATAAAAGTGAGAAAACTCCTGGGTTGAGATAAACGCAGTTTAATACGTAAAGCAGAAGCTACACACACAAGCAAAGCAAACGAAGGAATTCACTCATCACTTCCCATTGGGTGGCATGGTTTAGTGTGAGGTGTTCCCGCTTCTGGCAGGGGGGTTGGAACTAGATTATCTTAAGGTCCTTTCCAAACCTAACTATTCTATGATTCTATGATCAGGCAAGTATTCAGCCATCTCCAGGAAAGGAGGGCTCAATCACAAGTAATGGCTATTTGGGAAAACATGCTCCAACACTCCAAGCATCTTCCCCTTCCTTCTTCCTCCAGCTTTACATGCTGAACATGACACCATGTGGTATGGGATATCCCTTGGGTCAGTTGGGGTCAGCTGTCCCAGCTGTGTCCTCTCTCAACCTCTTGTTCACCCCCTGCTCACTCACTGGTGGGGTGGTGTGGGGAGGAGAAAAGGCCTGACTCTGTGTGAGCACTGCTCAGCAATAGCAAATACATCTCTGTATTCCAGCATAAATCCAAGACATAGCCCTATACTAGCTACTATAAAGAAAATAAACTCTATCCTAGACAAAACCAGCACAGTTACCCACCTTGCATTTTGCCATTTAATTCTCACCTTCTTCAACTTTGCTTGTACTGTTTAATATATCACTTCACTGAAATTGAGAAAAATGAAATCTAGGCCAATTCTACCATCTACAAAATAAGTTGCTCATCAAGGAAGAGCATCTGGTTACTCTTGTGCAAACAACTTCTGGCAAAGCCATGCTGTATTTACTTCATTCCTTTCTTCTTAGCCTAGGTTAAAGCACAACAACAGCCAGGAAAATCTGGTGAACAGAGTCTTTTGTATGCTTAGAGCTTACACTCTGGCCAAAGAAGCTCAATGGAAAAATGTTTCAATTCTTGATTTTTATTGCTGTGTAGGTTGGATGAAAAACTAGGTCTGGTGTAGCAGCATTGTTACCTCTAATCAAAGATAAATACTTTCATGGCTTGGAACTATAACATTTTGTCCAACATTTAGAAAGTGTTTCAAGCTAGATACTACACTAATTGTTTTGTTGATACTGGTGAAACAAAGGAATGTTAACTTTCTTTAGCTTGAATATTTCTATTCTTAGAACAGTTATCCTCTCCTGAATATGTGTATCCAATACTAACACTAGGAGAGTAAAGCAGTACATTTTTCCTCATGTTCAAGTCTTCATAAACAGCAATAAGTTCACAAGAATGGCAATAGAAGGGTGAGGGAATATTCACTATTGGTAAATGTTATTTGCAAATTCTCAGTAAATACCATAAGTGAAAATATGTTAGCAATAGCCTAGTTACTTTAAAGAGATCCTTTCATGCTGGATTTGCTTGAGCACGCTCTGTTAAAACCTCAGAGATATTTAACAGGTGAAAGTGAAATAGCAGAAAAGAGTCATTCAGAAAAGGGCCGATTCAGGAGAGCTATTCCTACTACTACACAGTAATAACATATTTGCCTATATTGTGTTAGAAGATACAGAGGAAAGGATAAGAAACAAAAGCATTGAGGCTAGAAGCTGGTCCTGTGAAGTGAGATAGCGTATATATTTGATTGGGGCTGAACAGTCAGCTTTGCTGCAGTTACTTTTAGATACAAGTGCACTGAACTTCAAAAGTTCTTGTTTCTATTTTTGTAGTATGTGACTACATTTAGAGCATTTATGTATTTCCAAAGAGCTTTTCACTGAGTATCCTGAAGCTACAGAGCTTGAACACTTCTTTGCAGAGGTCAGTGTGACATAGTATGCCTTAGTACTGTAGTCTTGTATGAAGGAAATGAGACATAGCAATATGCCTTAGCTTATTTCCACATGGCCAGTCCCTGATTCACTGTAGTGAATATGTGTCTGCTTAACTTCAAGGAAGTGCTGAAGTCCCACTGCTTTGCTTGAGTCATAAGGTTTTATTCTGTTATAATGTCATAACTACAGAGCTCAATGGAAACCTTGTGTACTAGAGAATATGGCAGCCACCCTCTGCAGTT
This sequence comes from Agapornis roseicollis, assembly GCA_002631895.1. Lineage (NCBI taxonomy): Eukaryota > Metazoa > Chordata > Aves > Psittaciformes > Psittacidae > Agapornis > Agapornis roseicollis. The sequence continues at coordinate 172,719 of NDXB01006576.1, read as the reverse complement.
AGACTTTAAATTCTAAGTTGTAATTTAAAATTGACATCTGCCTCTCCTCTCTAGAAAAGGCTTCACCTTAAACAAAGATTTTAAGTTACTGGGGAGTTGCAGAAAATGTCATTATTAAACAACCAGTTGCTGAAAAGACCATCCTGTACTAAAAGTACAAACCCCCAGATACAGATCCTCACAAAAAGGCCTGCAATTCATATGGATTCAGAGCTAAATTCAGAACATAATGGCTGAGTTTACATAAAGTGCAGTGGAAGCTGAATAACTATTAAAGTGACATAAGGAAAAATGATACATGGGGGTTTCACTTGGCACCAATTTAAAGCAATAGTTAAATGCCAAAATATGTCAGATACAAACCGGAGTATTCAGTATCCACTTCTTGACAGTGATAAGATAGTGCTCAGCAGCCTGCTGCCACTAAGCTGTAGTGGATAATGTTTGAGGCAGTCATACAACTGTGAAGAACTCAAATCACGAGGCTAATAACATACCCTTGTCAAACTAATTGTTTCATAAGATATAGCTCTACAGAACAGTTAAATAAAGCCTTTAGAATCTAAATACCTTTCATTAGTGAAAGTAACAAACATAGGATGCGATTAATATTTCTGCTGGGTTTTTGGTTCATGCAATTTCTATTTATGGTGGGTTGTGCCACATTTACCTTTTTCTTTGCAAAGATGAATATTCCAATTCCTTTTCATAACTGAACTGGGTATGAATACCACCCAATTGTGACTTAAAAATGCTCTAAGGCAGTTCTGTGTCAAAAAATTGATAGAACACACTTGTTGAAGGCCATTATTTTATGCTGGATATCAAGGTTTTAGATGAATAGGACCCAGACCATGAGATTTTTTTTGTTTGTTTGTTTGTTTTATGGCCTTGTTGAATTACATGCAATTTTCCATTTACTGAACTTTAGTTACATTGTCATGATTAAATGTAGTGCAACACATTTCAGAAAACTTAATGCTAGTGTCTGTACAAATGCTTAGCAAAATCGAGAGCACTGACAAGGTTACAATTACAGCATGGTATGAGACAGTAGAAGAATGCAGAGAGGAGAGCACAGAAGAAAAATATGCTAATTCCAGGCAGTCACAGAGGTACCAACTGTTGTCAAAGTTTTGCATGCTCTGTGCCAAAGGAAGTCCAAAAGGAATATCATGGTGTTGGAAACACCATCAGCCATTTTCTTCCTGACTCAGTCTTTTTAAAGCTTTGGTACAATGTACACAAATAACGTGGACCTGTTCAGACACTAAACAATAATTATAGATGAAGTGTAATATTAGATCACAGATCATCTTCTCCTACAGGATACTCTGAAAGAAATGAGGATGAATCTGGCACTTCCATCTTAGCTTCTTGTTCCCTCAAACGAGCTGCATCTCTGTCCCCCCAGTTGACTGTCCTAAAAATGTTGAGCAATATCTGATTCACTCACCTTGTCAGGATTAGAACTAAGACTCTTTCAAGGGACAGCTGAAGTATTAGTAATTTTATTTTGCTTTGCCATCATCCAGTTTCAACAATATCTCTGCCAGAAATAGTTTAGAGATGGACCAGATGAATGTTTAAGACCCTTTCTAAACATATTTTCTACAATTCCAAGATATAATCTTCTGCTTTGGTGGAAACAGCCTTATCAGAACCTCTGTCTTAAACAAAGGCATCATGTAAGTCTTTGTTGCTCCTTTTGTATCCTTCCAGAATTTATACAAGTGGTTGGCATGACACCTCTAAGAGTGTTAAGGAATTTCTTGGTGGCTTGTTATGTAGGAAGTGTAAGTGCTCAAAGTAACATTTAACCCATGTTACCATTGTGTTATGTAGTGTCAAGATAGACTTTTGAGTAACTAAAAATAAATCAATCAAAGTTGACCAAGCATCAAGCAAGATAAGGTTAGAGACTCCTCTCCAAGACCAGAAAAAACTCCAAATGTTCTGCAGAACTGGAGAAGTGTCACTTAATGGTGGAAGAATCAGCACACTAAAAAGGAAATGCTTGGCTTTCCCATGGACAAATCCTGCTCAAATGCACAGAGAGACTAAACCTACTCTACTCCTCAATACTGGCTTCACTTTCAGGAGAGTTTAAAAGATCAGTCTTTCACTTCTGTCAGGGAGATCATGAGGCTGGTTGCACTTATTCCCCTCTGGCACCTTCCCATAGAACAAGGGGGAAGAGGTCTATCTCGTCCCACCAGTCTCCAGTGTGGCATTCACTGGTAGAATCTGGCATCAAATGGAAAGAATTCACTGATATGGATGTGTGGATGTGCGTTACAAAGGTAGGAGTAATGTGGGAATGCATTTTTTTGTGAACCCTGAGCAACGTGCTGTCCAGTGAAAGGAGGAAGTCCAGCACAGGATCAAATGTGCCTGAGTGAATTAGAAAATGACCTTGGGAAGACAAAATAGTAAGGAATTATGATCTCAAAGAAACTAGGTCCTATTCTACCAGGGCTTTCTTTGTGCAGTCTCTTCCAAATGTGAGCATAATGAAGAAAGCAGGGTTTTGCTGGCCAAACACAAGATTCTCATTCTTTTCTCGCCTCCTCATTAAACAATAAGCAGAAGGAGAAACATTCCTGATGCAAAACCAGGTAGGCAATGGACATCTGGAGCCAAGCACTGAAGGGTGGAAAAGAGGAAAAGTTTGCCTAATTTTGGAGATTTCACAGTATTTCAACTTGACCAAAGTGAGCTAGTACTGAGATGGTGAGAAAGGTGTGGAAGAGAAAAGGTTGCTACTGAGATCAGGCTATACGAACAGAAAATTTTGGAGTGGATATTCAAAGGAAAAAAATGATTTCAAGTTCAGCCTAATAGTGGAGCTCTACAGTATTCTACCAAGATAAAACATGAGGGGAAGGGACAAAAAGTAAGGAACTGATCCAACAAACTTAGCAGGAGAGGCTTGGCCTTTCTGGATGGGGAAGAGCAGCAGTGGTAAGCAGTGTGCACATTAAGCAACCTGATCTCTCTCGAGCACAGCTCTGCTTAATTTCATGAACTAGTTAAATTGATTACTTTAAACTACATTACTTACTGCCTAATACAGGCCTGTATTGAGCAGTTGCTGAATTTCCTCTTGCACTTGTGAACATGTATACGTCAGCTTCCCTGCAACAGGAAAGAGTAAAATATTATTCTGCAAAGATCAAAAACTTGTGCTAGTGATAAACACTGTTGTCTTAACTAAATCATACTCTGAGTGTCATTGGACTCAACCACAATTTGGCATGAATAACCAATACAGGGTGTTTGCAGGAACAGAACAGGCAAATGTCTTGATTTTTTTCTCCTTTGGTTAAAGAAGAACAAAGCTCTTTTACTCTCTGTGGTTCAGTCTCTAATGCATTAACTGTTTTGATGAATAACACTGGCTTTTATTTGTCTGCATTTAATCCCAGGAAACTACTTCCTGTATCAGAAATGTCTGTTCTTACCCCACAATATCTGCAGATGAGCAGTGATGTGGCCCAAGATGCCTACACCTTCTCAGTGCAAAAGCAGCTTGAGTGTTGGTGCATTTATCAGGGTGTAGAACTGATTCTCTTAATATAGTATTTCATAGATCATCCTTTTACTTTATTTTAAACTCTTAGAAATGAACATTATATTCTACAAATGATGCATTGTATGTATACATTACAAAATTATGCTGTACACTTCAAATTCTTACTCATTGTCTCATGTAAAAGGGATTTTATTGTCCACTATGGAAAAGGTTTTTTGATAGGTGCTGGTATCGTACCTTTATAAAACACAAATTTCTAGAGAAAAGAGGGAAGAACAAATGCATCTGTTGCTTCACTGGTGAGTATTATCAGGCTTTCCCTTCCAGATTCCTCGCTTATCAGAGTTTGGCAAATGTAATGCAAGTGCAGCATGTAACCTGTTTTCAGAATGTTCTCAGGAAAATCTTAATGTTATATATTGGCCTAATCCCTAAGGGCAGTCAGCATTCGCCTGAAGTATACCTCCACAAGGAGGTGAGGTGTAGTTTTCTATCACAGAAATGAGGCTTTTCTTCCCTTTGTTTCCAAATGAGGTGTTTGCCACCCCAATAACCAGAACTCTTGCTTATACTGTAATAGTCTTTCATCTGATTGATTTGATCTCATCATTAGCTTCCTCGGTTTCCACATTGACTCTTACCAGCATATGTATTTTCATAAGTAAATGAAACAGTCAGAATGGGCAGGTTAGGATTTGTGACTCAATTGGATGGTTTTGGTTTTAACCACTGGAAATTTGAACTCTGTAAAAATCTGATGTCTCTTCTTACATCACCACCTCAGTTCTAGAGGCTGTCAGCTCTCTGTATCTTCCAATCTAACATTCTTTGTCTGTAAGGAAACCTAGCAGTGTGTAGCCAAGGAAAGCTTACTGGAAATTTGGCCCTTAGGCACATGGTTTAGGGATGAAGTTCGCAGTGCTAGGTTTATGGTTAGACTCGGTGATCTTAAAGGTCTTTACCAACCTAAATAATGATAAGATTTTATTATTTCAGTTTATTTCACTTGTATTCAGTCCATCAAGGTTCTTTTTTCAGTTTTGCATAAAATAATTTTCTACTATAACTAATGGAAGCTTCTTTCTATCTGTAGTTAGTTTTTCTCCTACACCCCTTTCTGTTATCTCTGTCACAGAGTGACAATGTCAAGAGTGTTAGATTCTATAATACTTTTATTCCCAAAAGTGCTGCACCCAATTTTCTGCAATGGTTAAGTGCAATATAGGCACATAAGTTACTTTCATTTATTCCATAATTCAGACAAAAGCATTTTCCTTTTAAATAGAAAGCATTACTAAAGTTGGTGTTTATTATACAGGATTTTAACGCTTTAATGATAACCAAAAATAGTTGATGAAACTGAAATTTATTTTCCAAATTTTATATCCCCATTAATATTTTCTTCACATATCATATCAAAAGACAATATCTGTCTTTTATATTTTGTTAATCATTTTATACCTTTCTTTGTTTTCAAATGTTTGGCTTGACTCCAACTGAAATATAAATTAAATCTGTGTTTTTTAGTCTCATATCTGGATATATATACACACATATATATTAAGTTTATTCCAACTTTCTCACTGTTTTTTTTTAGAAATATACAATTCTAGTTCTTTGTAATTTGAAAACTTACAGATAAGTTCCACAGCTGATATATTTTTGTGCCATGTCATTTTTAGCTTGGTTTGATAGTGAATTAAACAGAGGGCTGGCTTTGTCAGTGTATTGCTAACACTGTTCTGTGTGAGAAAAACTGTAATATTAAGTAAGAGAAATGTACTACAAATGGACAGAAATTATTTTCTTTCCTTTTCATACTTGTGCAGTTATAAGGGAACACCTGCTATTCCTTATTTTTAGATCTAAAAGTGCAAACTGAACTAATCCTTCCAATAATTAGTATTTCCTTTTGATATTGTTCTGCCTTCCTTGCTGAGGCAAGGAAGTTCTTGATGAGAGCTGTTCTTAGCCACCTTGTTGAAACAGAGATGCAATATAATAAAAAATCACTATTAGCCTCCTGAGTGTCCTTTACACCTTTCTGAAACTGTCCTCAGCTTCCCCCTGGATTGCTTTCATATTATGCTATAACGATTGCTTTTATGCCTTTTGGGGTTAGGTTTAGGTAAAACTTTGTACAAGCTGTAGAGCCTTCAAACTTTTCTGGGGCAGTACCACATCTTTTAGGCACTGGCATCTGCTGCACAGAACTTGAAGTCAAAGAACAAAAGCTAATCAAAAGATCCTGTCTGAGAAGTAGGAAAAAGTCATTATATTAAGTTCAGCCTCACATTTTACTGTTTTAGCATAGTACAGGGAGAGCTGCACAGTCTTATATGCAGGGTGTTGCTGTAAAACAAAGTTTGCCTTTACTGGGATTGGTTTGGATATAACAGGAGGAACAGACTGGCTAGAATCATAGAATCATAGAATAGTTAGGGTTGGAAAGGACCTTAAGATCATGTAGTTCCAATTCCCCTACCATAAGCAGCAACACCTCACACTAAACCATGCCACCCAAGGCTTCGTCCAACCTGGCCTTGAACACTGCCAGGGATGAAGCACTCACAACCTCCCTGGGCAACCCATTCCAGTGCCTCACCACCCTAACAGGAAAGAATTTCTTCCTTATATCCAATCTAAACCTCTCCTGTTTAAGTTTGAACCCATTACCCCTTGTCCTGTCACTACAGTCCCTAATGAAGAGTTCCTCCCCAGCATCGCTATAGGCCCCCTTCAGATACTGGAAGGCTGCTATGAGGTCTCAGGCTGAACAGCCTTCTTTTTCCCAGCCTGCCTTTGTATGGGAGATGCTCCAGTATCCTGATCATCCTCGTGGCTCTTCTCTGGACTTGTTCCAACAGCTCCATGTCCTTTTTATGTTGAGGACACCAGAACTGCACACAATGCTCCAGGGGAGGTCTCAGGAGAGCAGAGCAGAGGGGCAGGATCACCTCCTTCGACCTGCTGATCATGCTGCTTTTGATGCAGCCCAGGATATGGTTGCTTTCTGGGCTGCAAGCGCACACAGCAGTTGGCTCACGTTCATTTTTTCATCAACCACCACCCCCAAGTCCTTCTCCGCAGGTCTGCTCTGAGTCTCCTCTTTGCTCAACCTGTAGCTGTGCCTGGGATTGTTCCGACCCAGGTGTGGGACCTTGCACTTGGCATGGTTAAACTTCATGAGGTTGGCATCAGCCCACCTCACAAGCATGTCAAGGTCCCTCTGGATGGCATTCCTTCCCCCCAGCGTAAATCTTCTGTAGCTTCATGAGATTCTTCTCTGGACAGATATAACGTGATCTTTCAGCATCAGTATTCCAATTGTGCCATTATTTTCAACTCTTTCCCAGCCCAGTAATGTCTTTGAGGTCTTTTGCTTATGCTTTTAAGCTAAACATTTGAACTAAATTGTTTTATTGTGCAAATAATAATACCAGATAGAAATACCTTAGGAAAAGAAATATACTTTTAATGTGAAATTCTTTGTGAAAATCTCAGTATTCAAAGACTTTATGGCAGAATTTATTAATCTTCAGTTAAACAGAAATATCACCACTAAGTGCTGTGAGATTTTGCTGGAAAAGTGTTGTAGAGTAGGAAACTTTTCCTAGTGATCCAAACTTTCAGGAGGGAAAACCTTGCTCTTTTGGAGTTAGGGAGCTCTCTACTGATGAGTTGCACAAGAGAGCAGTTAGAGGATAGCTGTCTGGGCTGATAGTTAGCTGTGGGAGGTAGGATGTGCAACTGGAGCTGATCTGATGGCTAGGCAAATTCTAGCTGTTCCCAGTACAGCATCTTCTCTCGGGCTTTTCACAAGGCTTTTCTGAGAGCGGGAAGAGGTTATGTCTGCTGTTCAGAAAAGATTAAGTAATATGTGGTGGTGAGGTGATGCCATGTTTTCAGTGGTTTCAAGCCCTTATGCTAAGTGACTTCAGACCTTTGGTTCTCCTAAGGCAGGAGCCATCAGTCTATCTCACAGATGTCAGAGGCAGCACAGGCATGGATTTTTAATGCATTAGTAAAAAGCAACCCTTTCAGTGTAGTTGTCCCTTACAGAGAAAAGATAGTGCTTGTGGCATTCAGTTTTTTTCACTGTTTCTAGTGAGATGCAGAGAATTTTGAATGCTTCCTGTGTATACAAATGCTAATGAGTAACAACAGGCTCAGCTCTCAGCCTCCTAACTTTCATCTGCTAGGTAGACTATTTGCATCTTTTGATCCACACACGTATATGGATCAATGACATCCTGATGTTTCAAGTGGCAGGATATCCTGGATGTTGCAAAGAATCTCCTGCAGTGCTACATTCCAATTTGAAAAAGAAAAACACAGCCCAGCAGATCAACTGGGAAAGACTGCTGACTGCTGTCATATGCAATATGTTCTTTCTAGACTTTGATGATGAGAAGCTGATTTGCAGTCCTTCTTACACCTGTATTTGTTGATAAGAAACAAAAGAATACAAAAAAATAGAGCAAAGGATTGACCTGGGAAAGGATTTAATGGTAAATAAATTTTCTTTTGCTATTTTGAAAGCTTTCCATTCTGTACTGTAAAGAAACCAAGGCTTTTTAATTTTTATTTTTAACTCTTTTTATACTTTTCATAAATAGCTGGAGGAAACTCTCATCTGCTGATGCACAATTTTATTCTAGTTAAGAAAATGTAATACACGTATATGTCAGAGAATAAATGCTCTCTGTGTGTCTGTAAATAGAAACTTTTATATGCGTATGGATATTTTTATATGTACATTACTCTTGTCAAAACAAATGCAGTGTATATGGTAGGGAACTCTAAAACTGAGTCACCAATATTCATGGTTTTCATCTAACATCTATAATTAGACTTATTTGAGATTCTATTTCTGCCGTTATACAAAACTAGTATAAGCACATTTAATATTACCAAATGTGTCAGGCATTAAGACTAACAAACATTCTGGTACACTGAGCAATTTATGCTCTGCAGTTCACTATTTGTTTGTGCTTTGCACTTAACTTCTGTCATCAGAATTAGAAGTTATGTTCTTTCCATTGGTACCTGTCAGCTACTCATTCTGTACATCAAACGAATATTTATTCCTGTTGTGTGCGACATAAGGTAAATCTTTACAGATTAAGTTGTGGTTTAGAGAGTGTACTGACCTTCTGCATTTAATGTCAACCCCAGCCATAACCAGGAAACTGTGGCTGGTCTAAAGGCCTCCCCTCAGTTGTCACTGTGCCAGCTGATGTGAAAGCCTAGATATGGAGATGAGATGGACTTGGTTTGTTTTGTTTCACTCCTAATCTTAGCAGCGGATAGGTAAGACAAAGGCCCTGATTTAGTTATTCATATTTACTGTTTTCAGCAACACCCGGTCCTATCAGCTTTGGTGTAATTGCTTGTAGTGTGTAAATAAGCATACTTTTATCAGGCTGAAACTATTGCTACTTAATTACTGGAAGGTTTTCCCAGAGGTAAGTAGTACAATAATCAGAGAATAAGTCATCAGCTCCAAGTGAAAAACCTGCAGTTAGGTGGCCATTATACATGCAGCAGTCAGCCCATCTTTCACAGTCCAAGTACCAAAAATACAAATTCCATCATTAATTATTTATCTGTAAATCTCGAGGTGAAGAAATATGTGCTGCACTGAAATTCTGGAAGTTCTTTATTGATTAAATATAGATGTCACTTGGGCTTTGTTTGTTTTTTTTTTTTTTTTT
>NDXB01006576.1:97312-163345 GCA_002631895.1 Agapornis roseicollis | reverse complement strand
TTTTTTTTTTTTTTTCTACTGTTTTGTTTTACTCCTGCTGTAAAGCCATGTCCCAGGCTGTAGACCTGAAAATACCTACAGCAGGGAATACCTGCAGCAGGAGCTGGCAGGGTGCAGCTGCTCTGTGTCTGAAGAGAAGGTGTCAAGAGGACTAGGGCAGGCTCTTCTCGGTGGTGCCAAGTGGTAGGATGAGAGGTAATGGGTATAAACTAAACCATAGGAAGTTCCACCTGAACATGAGGAGTTACCTTTTTAGTGTTCAGGTGATTGAGCATTGGGATAGGCTTCCCAGAGAGCCTGTGGAGTCTCTTTCCCTGAAGGTATTCAAGAGCAGTCTGGATACAATCCTGAGCAATATGCTCTAGGTGACCCTGCTTGAGAAAGAGGTTTGACTAGGTGACCACTAGTAGTCCCTTCCAATCTCAACCATTCTGTGATTCAGTGGTTCTGTGATTCTATGTCCTGCCACTAAGATGAGTGAGTACAGCAGGTCAGTGATACAAGTGTAGCTCAGCAAGAGTCTGGAGGGTAGCTGAAGTGCATGGCCATGCACAGATGTACCTGCAATCTAGCTCAGGTGAGGACTGAAAAGATGTGCAGCTCAGAAGAGCCATGAGGAAGCTTTGTAGGGACCTGCCATGCTTTTTTTGAGCTGCACTTCATGGCTCTTTCTTGTTTCTTAGGTGCCTGATCCAGGTCTGAACTGCAATGGGAAGCCTGAGCCCACGGGCAGCTTGGGGGGTGGGGGGGCAGTGGAAGCTGGTCATAGCCAGCAAGGCCTGTTAGTGCCCTCAGAGCCCTGAGAGGTACAAGTTGTTTTTCATGTTGATACTTGTGACTTTTTTTGATAAGGAAGAGCCAATAAACACAAATGCCTGGATATCTTCAGAAATTATCTTCAAGTGTTTTCTTTTTCAAATTATAGCAATCTCAGTACTATTTTCAAATTCCAAAATGTAAACCAGACCCGGACAGCTGCATTTATAACCCACAAGCTTGCGTGCTTCTTTTGAAAGTGTTTTCCTGGGGGAACATCACTGCTATCACACTGATGAGCTTTACTTTTACAATGACAAATGAAAAACAAGCCTACGGCTCTGAACTTGAGGCACACTTCTGTGGCAAATTAGAAACGGCATCATTCATTTGGAGCCTGTGGGGTTAGTTATGTTTAAAAACACTAAATTGGAGGCAATCCCAACTGAAATGTGAATCTTTCTGACCCTTTAGTGTCCTTATTTGCCCCCAGAATTTAATTTGTAGTTGTGGTTAAAAACAGAAGGAAGCAATTCTTCCAGATACAATCTGGATGCAGACTCCCATCTCTAGGATCTGGAGTTTGAATAAAACTAAGAGAACAGCTCATACTTTGTTTAGGTGTTTTGATAAAATCCTTCTCACATGGCTCCCGAACTCCTTGTCTGAATCCCGGCTCTGCAAGAACAGTGTTCTAGGAGCCACTGCCCAAAGGAGCTTAAAGCAAAGAGGTTTCTTAGCTTCCCTCTGGCATGTTTGGCATTACTGAGGCCTCTGCATGGAAGAGATTGATGGATGTCTCACTGACAATTCATTTAAAGAATTTTCCATCACCTGGGGATCAGTCTGGTAAATTTATTGTAGGGGAAAACAGTTTGGTCCACTGCAATTTGACATTTTATTCCCATGGCAACTTCCCTCAGAGAGCCTTCCAGTTCAGTTATTAATGAGGTTATTCTCATAGTAACTCTGAGGGAGGTGAATATTCCCACTTTCTAGCAGAAAATGATGCTTCATAGACTAATATGTGTTTCCTGATCTCACAGGGAAGGCTATTACAGTTAAAGTGGAATTTAGACTTTCTTTATTTTCACGATACATTTTCTCCAACAGTATCTTTTCCGTTGGACATATTTGTAGACCCATTTTCCTTGCAATAGATTTCAGAGATTCTTTTTGTCAGCTCATTCCTAAGCAAGCAACATGGTCAATCAGAAACTCTTTTCTCAACAGGAGGGATAAACCAGAATATTTTATCACTTGTAAAAGGTCTTAAAGACATTTTATATTTGAACAGGTCCTAAAACTTTTCTCCTTAGTTTTCATGTAAAGTTTAAGCTTTGAAAGAGCTATGAACACCATGGAGACTCAGAAAGGCTTTCCTGCTATTCACTGACTGTAATAAGGTCTGGTGCATCAATTCAATTGTTTCTTGGTGACTTTTGATGTTTCCAGTGCTGCTACTAAGTTAATAGCTTTTCTGAACCAAATCTCTGTCCTGTTGCAAAACAAAGCTGTTTTCATAGCAGCAAAAAAGAATCTTTAATTAGAACTTTCACTGTTCTTAAAAAAAAAAAAAAAAGAGAATTTCACTGACTTGTCTGTTTATAATAGGAAAATTTTATAATAGGACACATGGATGAATGATTAAGATGATATCAGAAGTTCCAATTACTTTCCACTAAAACAAGGTAGTCTATGCAAAAGAAACCTTTCTACTTGAAAATAGCTTACTTGAATATTATATGCTAACAGAACGCAGATGCAGCTAAATCAGTTGCAAAGACGTGTTATAGTAAACTATGGTTGTTCGGAAGATTTGACACTGCCTAACTAAACCCTAATCATTTTTGTGTGGCAATGAGGTCAGGGCTGTAGACTTAAGACAGTTGCATTAATATCCAATGCAGCAAGCCAAGTAATAACGTAATACTTTCAGTTCTTTGTGTCACATAGCTTCAGTGCAACTTTTTAACTACCACCAAATCTTTTCTGGCCTTTAGGTTTGTGTGGTTAATCAGGCTCTGGTCATTGACAGACAACAGGTTTCACAAAGCAAGTCTTTTACCTGGATGTTCATGTGCTTTTGTCATTGCATCACATGACAAGGATCATAAGGAAAGGATAAAATACAGTGCTGCTGAGGTGGTGTTAGAGTTTTGTTGCGTGCGTAAGCTCTGAAGCATGTAAGTTATGTTCCTGTTGTTGGGAAATACAAGTATTTTCCACTTCCTCTAATTTTTAAGCTGTCTGAAAATAGAAATCTTTCCTTTAAAAAAGTAAAAGCAAAACAAAAAATAATATTTCTTGAAATGTTCTGATTTCAGAAAAAAGATAAACCACAAATGTACATACACTCTGCATAGCCATAGGTGGACAACAGTAACAGCAGAGCAAAAATGTTCATGATTCAGCACTCAGAATTCCTTCATTTTATCTAAGATCAGTAAAAACCTTTGGATTTTGTAATTCTTTCACTTCCTTCTCCAGTGGAAAAGAGGTAAAATGGAAAGCAGGCATGAAGTAAAAAAGATGAAAAAGATCTCAAACCTAGATAATTTTCTGTTTGCTTTCATTGAAGTTGAAATCTAACTCTTAGTCAAGATCAGAACTCTCATACTGCTTTGTATCCTTCATATTGACATTATTCATTTAAAATATTTTTTTTCTTCTCATGTCTTCCTACATTTCCTCAAGTGAATCATGGCAAAACAAACGGTTGCTTTTCAATTACCCTTTTTCTTCAGCCACCTCAAAGTATCTGTGCATGTCCCTGAATCAGAGCTACCTCTGAAGACCACAGAGGCAGCATGCTAAACTCTCCTATTACGAATTTTCATGGTTAAAATTTGGACAAGTTTTAAATAGGCAAAAGCCAAGAAAATTGACTTTTTTAAATCTAATGCTCCTAGGGACAGTGGGAGAGATCTGCAGCAACAAGAGCTCTTCTGATTAGTTGACCTATGCCAGTGAACACCTATTAATGTTTTATCAAATTAACGTTAAAATTCTTCTGAGCAAAGCAACAGCCAAACATTCCCACACCTTCCACAGAGTAGTAAACTTCTGTTTTTCTCTGGGATAAAAGTCACAACCACCCCTGCTGTCCCTACAGTTTCTGTTGAAGCCTTTACTAAGGCTACCAATAGGGCAACCTTTCAGTATAGGAAAATGAATGCCAGTGTTTGTAAACCAAAATCCTGCTGTAATTTAGAGTTATAGGGCTTCTTGTGCTGACTTCAGTGGCTTGTTGACAAGTCTCTGCTACATGTAAATCCCTCCCAGTGGCTCACAGATGACACCCACATTCCTCAAAACATCAGTAATTTCTTAGTTTTGATTTGGTGATGTATTTCATATTTCTCAGAAGAGGTCTTGAGGTTGTAGGATGGCATTCTGTGTTTCAATTTAAACTTCTTTCAAAGAAAAGCTGTAACAATTTGCGGCTTGTTCTACTTGTCCAAGGAACAAACTTTGTTTTATGGGTTTCAGGTAGCTGCTTGATATGTGTTCTAGACTAGATGTATTTAAAGGCAGTATGATTTTATTTTTGCTTTATTACAGGTGTAAACAGCTCTGGAGAGAAATTTTAATTTGATCTTGTGTTCAAACAGAATCTTGTTTACCAAAGAGTTGCAGTTCCCTTGTTTATTCAAAATTGCATCCTCATTTATTTTACAGCTTTTTCAGAATAACATTAGAAAATGAATTATGTTATTCTGCAGAATTAAAAGGGAAGGAAAACTCTGAGAATCAGTCCTAGCATCTTTTTCTTTATAGCTTGGTTGTTTTCAAACATTAGTTTTCCTTGGGATTTCAAATTCATTTCTGGTTGTGGCAACACATGCCCATTTCTCTAACAGTGTAAATCATGAGCTGAATCACCAAATTCTTCTAGCTTGCATGTAGCATTTTGGAGAATGGTAGGCTGTTGCAGTTCTTTCCAGTATTCAATTTAACTAACACATTCTGAAAATACCCCAGCCATTTACAACATCCCCCCTCTACTTTAAACAATATAATGTGAGGTGGATTTCCCTGAATACAGAGTAGAACCCTATGATGTTGGCACTGCTTCTGATGAGGAAACTAAGTATCATCTGAATTTGATATGTGGCTAAATTGCCTGTGAAGTACTACCTCGTAGGAGGATTAGAGTAAGGAAATAAGAATTTCTATATTGCATCACAGCAGAAGCTTTTTAGCCCACTCCTCTGTTTATGGAATCAGCTATTTATTGACAGAACATAGAAATAAGACAGGAAATGTTGTTGGTTTTCCAAGCACCACAATGCTGAGGTTTTCTCCCCATTTCTGACAATCTAAGAAAGTAGTTACTTCCACTTCATCATGTCTGAGAGGTGATAAAGATAGGAGATAGCAAGAAACTCTGTTAATCTGTTTTGGTTTTTTTTTTTTAGGAAGAGGTTTTCATATGAGTAAGTTCTTAACGGATAGTTGAACTTTTTGGCATTATTTTCCTTTACAAAAATTAAACCTTATAGTGGAGAAACAAAAGTAATTTGGAAATTTTGAATAGAATTCAAGTTTACCTTTTCACATTGATTTCAATTTGGATCACTTCAGAGCTAGACTACATTTCTGTGGCATGACACTTCTTCACAGGTATTGGAATCTGATACTCCTATTCCTTGTGTAGGTCCAAATCTTGTATCTGTTTACATCTCATATAATCCAATACACCATCAACTCTGAGTGCAAGTACTATGGGTACATAATGGAAGACATAGTCCAGCCAAAGGCTTCATGTTGTCTATGGACATGCTCATCAGCACCAAGAAGCACAGTAGAGTACTGCACTACTGTGAAAAAAACATTTTGTATCAATCAAGTCTGAAATTAAAGTCTTCTGATAATACATAATTATTTCACTTTGATTGAGGAAACTGAACTATATATTTCCTTTTGCGAGATCCACATTTTTATGAACTTCTGGAGGTGAGGCATGGTGAAAGCTGATTATTGTTGTTGTCTGCTTACGATATTTTAAAATGGAAAACATGGTATCAATTCGAGATGAAATACTTCAACAGATAAAGTGGCAAAATTACATTTTTAAATCAGTAGTCATAATTATTTTGTTCAATTAAGAGCCATATCTAATGTTCAAGTATCAGAACTTCCCAAAGACAGGAACTACATTTCCAAGCACTCAGTTTACAAACATGATAAGATCAAAATGCATTTTAAAGTTTAAAACAAATTTAGTTGAATTTTAAGTAAAAGTAGTTTGGCATACAAAGCTCTTCAATTCTTTCTAATTGCAATCCACTTGATTGGTTATTTGCTCCTGGAGATACAAAGTCCTTCCAGGTAATAGTTATTGACTAATCATATATATATATGATATAAATATTCCTCAGCTTCAGTAAGAACAGATGTCACCTCTCTGTAGGAGCCACCTAATATAAGTATTGCCTCTTGAGCTAGATGTAATTTACATTTGAACAAATGATGGATAGCATAAAAAATACATTTTAGATTATCAAAACTGCAAATGAAAGTGTAGAAATTTCACATTCTTGTATGATGTTATAAATCAAACATGCAATAATTTGCATCATCATAACATAAATCACTGTACATGAATAGTGCAGCAGAAGAGAATGCGTATGAAAGACTTCATTGTTTTAACATATATCATTATGTATATAATGCTGATTTAAAACAGAATAATAGGGATTTCCATTATGATTTTCAGTATGATTGGAAAAACCCAAGAGTTTGTAATATGCGTAATTTCCCCAAAGTATCCTTTATCCTTGGGGAGCAGTGGAACAAGAAATATTTATTTTACCTTTCACTAGAAAGTTTTATATCAGATTCCTGCTCCATCAGTGTTTATGCAGTTGAAAAGCTGTGCCTGAGAAATAGTGTGGTCTGAAGCAGGAGCTAGGTTATGTTCTCAGCTCTGCAGCAACTTGATGGAGTTTGAGTCAAATGTCTACATCATTATCAAAGCCAGTCCCGTTTACCATCATGCAAGCTTTTATTAGTTCAAGATCAAAATACTTGAAAAAGGCTTTACACAGGTCTAATTCAAATCCATGAAAAGAATCGAAGTAAAGTGCTTGCACTTAAAATTATCAATAGAGATTTGAAGCTGTGCAATGAAATTCATTTAAGGTTTGCTTGAATATGGAATCATAGAATAATAATTAGGGTTAGAAAGGACCTTAATATCATCTATTACCAACCCCTCTGCCATAAACAGGGACACCTCACACTAAACCTTGTCACCCAAGGCTCTGTCCAACTTGAACACTGCTAGAGATGGAGCATTCACAACTTCCTTGGGCAACCCATTCCAGTGCCTCACCACCCTCACAGTAAAGAACTTCTTCCTTACATCTAACCTGAACTTCCCCTGTTTTATTTTGACTGAATTGGAGAAACCAAAATAATTTAGTATATATGCATATATAATCCTTCTCAGTTTTGAATTAATGGTGACTTTGTTGGAGGAATGAAGGTAGGATTGGAGATGGGAGACAAGAGATTATAATAATTCTTGATTTTCCCAAATAGATAAAAATCCATTAGTCTTAAAGGAACCCCTCTCATATTGTTGTTAATGCTCACAGTTTCATTCTGTGGTTTTGACTGTATGAAAAGTCAGCTGAAGACAATATAAACTAATTTGGCTTCTGAAAAACATCCATACTCAACTCAAACTCAGAGCTGATGTCTAAACTCTCCGAAGTATGGTGTAGTGGTAAAATGAAAGAAGTGCTCAAAAAGTTGGAAAATATTTTTTTCCCCTTGACTAAAGGATACCAGAAAGCTATTTTCAAAAGAGTAATAATCATATTACTGTTACTGAAGAAAGTGTCCTTCTACTAGCCATACCATTATCTCAGGAGGGTTTTGCACTAGGGAAAGATGTCATTAGCTACCACACTAGAGTTAGACATGTCATGTTTTACAGGGAAAGAATACAATATATCCTCTTTGTACAGAGGACATGGCAGTGTCTGATCTTGATATTTTAAACACTGTAAATACCAGAAGTCATAGTGAGCTGTAATTCTTTTCTGAATAAGCTTTGACACTTTGGTGTTGAATTTTCAACAAAAGGGAGAAAAAGAATATGCAAAATGTAAAAAAAAGTGTGATGAACAAAATAAACCAAAACTTTTGAGAGTGTGAGATTAAAAACACTTGAGGAGAATGACTAATGTACTAATAGGTGGCAGTGAACCTAGTTTGACTGTTCACTGCTTATCAGGGCTGTGATGATAATGTGACTCCTGTGTGGCTAGTTTGTTGTTGATGGGATCGTTGCTTTAAACATTAGTTCTGCTCAGGTGAATCTTGGTCTCAACTGCAAAAGTAACCTTTTCTTTATTCTTTCCTAACATCCGAAGGGAGGAACTTCCCCAGTTTTTGAACCTACAGTGTTGTGAGTATGTTTGAGTAATGAAAAGAGACCAAGTTGTTTCACTTTCATGAATTAGCCTTTTCCAGAAAAGCCTAGCTTATTTATAATGCAGGCCCAAGTGTGTTTACATATTTCCACAGTCACTTAAAACTGTATTTTCTCTTGCATAAAACGTGTTACAGTCATTTTACTTTGATTCATATAAGTCTTATGGGACAGTGAACTATAGAAAGAAAATACTCTTTTTTTTTCCTTTATGAAGCTGTGAAAGTGTAACAACCCACTTTCTAGTCATCTTAAACATTAAGAGAAGGAGAAATTTGATCAACTGTTGTGGCTATGTTTTTTAAACCTTATATGACTTACTAATAATCCATCTTAAATTCCATGGCCTAGTGACTCATTTAATAATTTCTTTTTTATTGAAGTCCAATTCACAATTAAATTAAAAAAATAAGTTGTTCTAGTCATTCAGAAGTATAAACACCACTAAGGAAAGAAGTTCAGAGACATAGAAGAGAAATTATATGAAAAATAGCTAACAAGAAATGCTTAATCTTAGTTTTACAAAGCTAAAGTAATTCATTGAACTGATGCATTTCAAAACCAGCATTACTTCAGGACAATGACATAGGCAATTCTTACTGAGATGTGGCTTGACTGAAATTTAGATGATTACAGATTTTCAACAGTTTTTCAGTTGTTTTGTGGAACTACCTTCAGCTGAGTGACTGACTGCAAGGTAAAGAACAAACCCAAACTAAGCTTTCTTTAAAGAATGTGTTTGTTAAAAATGGGTAAAATAAACAGGAGGCATCAGAAGGTTTGAAAGCAGAGGAGTGGCATAGACAACACCAGCATGCTGGAAGGAAAAAACTGTTGAATTTTCCCTATCAAAGAAATTAGTTACATGAACATGTTGTTTTGAACCTTTTCAATGCTGTGTTAAATTCCCACTTACGAATAATCCTAGAGATCCAAGTCACTGAGCTCTCAAATCCTCCTTTTAGCGGCATGTTTTTGGGAGGGATGACCTGGGGGAACAAGACTTAAGTTGATGTAAGTCAATGTGGAAGGTTGTTTTATTAAACTATCTTGTCTATCAGACTAGTATTGACCAGCAGGAACTACAAGACAGTGTCCAGCTGGTAAAAAACATTGATAGAGACCCCAGCTGCCATTTGTTGACAATCTCATTTCTCAGACATCCGGGTAATACTAACTCTTACATGATTCAGCACAAAAGTTGTTTTCCAGTGTCCAAGCACCTTATAAATCCTTTGCATGGTTATACATTTTCATTTTAGTATCCAAATCCTAAAACTGCTATTTTCACAATTACCATCTTTGTGTACTAAAGACTAGAGTCTGTCAGCTCAAGATTTGATTTGGTATCCAGCAATTACTGGTAAGGTGTTTGCTGCACTAATGAAAAGAGCAGCCTTGTTTCCTTGAAGACAGTGTAAGCAATAATAAATAAAGAAATACTTAAATATATTGGAAGTGGTGTAAATAGTGTAAATGAGATATTACTGCAACAGGGAAGTTTTTAGTCCTTTTGAATGGCTTGATATGTATCAACCTTGTAACTTCCTACTCAGTGCTTAGCTTGATGTAATACAATTTTTTGACAAATATTTAAAGTATTATTACTTTTATAGGTTTTTCTTCATCATGATGCAAGTCACATTTTTTGTTGTATTTGTTCATGTTACCACATTTTCCCTCATAACTGTCTCCATAATTTTGCTGATTCCTGTTACAGCAATAGCGAGCACATAGATGGAGATAGATGACCAAAGCCAGGAATGAAAAAAATTTTTAATTTAAAAAAATGCTGTTAAGTTGCACTGAACTTTGTCAATTCTGGTTCACTGAGTTTAGCTTTAAGTGTGAGTCTTTTCTGTCAAGTGACTGTAAAGAACTGTATCACACATTGTCATGTTGGTCTGTATCGATTTTATTTGGGATGCTGTTGGATTTCTTTTTTAGCCACTAGAACTATCAGTGAACCAGAGATTTGGAGGTCATGCTGTGTTTAGTCTCATGCAACACCAACAATAATGGCATTTCTGAAAAGTGAAATATCTCACTCACCATCACAGCAAACCACTTCAGTGCTAGGGCGGACTGTGTTGTCAGAGTTTCATGACATGGAAGTAAATCCATTCTACTGCCAAACTAAAATGTAATCTCCCGAAACACACTACATCTATGAAATAGTCTTACAATATTAGCATTATGTATTGTATAAAGGTGGAAGAGTTCAGAGGAGCTAATCCTGCTAACTCATCATGGGACCAGCTTCCATCACTGTAACAGAATATGGGAATTATCCTGCAGTGATTACTGTAATAATACTATACTTACATTGCTATGTATCTGTAAACAGACTATATTACTTACCTGAATTATTCAGTATCCTTTTAATAGATCTTAATCTTTCTAGAAAATGCTGAGCAGGTTTTGTTCATGGCTGAGTAATGCTAATGTGGCTTCTTGGCTAGGACAGAGACATTTCTTTCTGGAGATATTGGGCACTGGAGGCATTGGGCCAAGATGAGTTAATGAATAAAATGAATGGAGCATATTTTAAAGCAAACCTCCTTTTGCTAGCTATTAAATACATTTGGTGTTTTCAGAGAAAAATTAAATACCACACGGCAAAATTACATTGGTTGGAAACACTGACATTTCCTTTCTTATCTGATTTCTGATTCTGACTTAGCATCCTGCAAACTATTTTCCTTTTCTTCTCTCCTTTATTTTGCAGTTAACTTTGACCACTTTCAAATATTGCGGGCTATTGGGAAAGGGAGTTTTGGAAAGGTAAGAATCAATTTATTTTTAGAAGTTAAAAATCTAGTAGAGAATTCCTTTGTGTATTTCTGGTGTGACCTGACTGGGGTAAAGGAACATAAGTTCTGTAGTCTTTTGCTTCTTAAAGATCATCCACGTGAACTGACTATGATTATTTATGAAATTATTTCTATTACAATACATACACTAACTTTAATTGAGTAAAAATTATTGTAATAATTCAGTCTCCTTGGTGGAGATTACCAGGATTTAGAAATCAGGCCCCAAAACCAAATCCAAACAAAAAAGTAGGAACAGGCTACTTTTTTAGAAAATCCACTGGAATGATCTTGTTCTTAAATCTCTGGACTTATTTGTGTCTTTAAAATAATTGCAGTATTTTAAAGGCACTTTACATAGATTCAATACACTCAGGACTGTATAAACTGACATACACTGTAATTATGATCATTGAGTAAATGTTTGTTCAATTCAACAGCCTTTTGCTGAAACAGAGAAGATTAATGGTTTGTTTACACACAAGTAGAAGACCTGTCTTTCCTATAATAAAGGACTATAACAAGCTTTTAAATTTTAATTTGGGTAAATACAAGCCCATGTAGTCAGAGAAAATCATATTATAAAAACATTAGAAACCGTTTCTTGCAGGAATACGTTTGAAGGTGAAATATAACATCAATAATTGATTAAGCAATAGCTATCTAGATCTTGATTTCAGTGATTCTTGATTATATGCCGTCTGAGTGCTGGTGAGCTACTTCTGCAGTTTTGCATTAAGAACACAAACAGGATTTTGCTGGCTCTTGGCCTTCCATGCAGACAAATTACTTTCATTTTACAGAGGCAGGAAATACTTCTTGCAGAGCAGCATGGCCGTTCATGGCACTGTCCTTATTCAGTTCAGTAGTTTCCAAGAATAGCCTTTGAAGTCAATAGGAGAGTATACAGCTAGTGCAAAATGTTATTCAAGAACCCCTTAAAAATCAGGGCAGATGGAGATCTATGATTGTTTAATATCACAATGCAGTGATGGACTATCATGGCAAACTAAATAGGGGTCCAGGTGCATAAGGTACAGGATAAGTAGTTAAAAATATATCCAGATCATGCTATCATCACAAAGATCGCCTGCACCCCTCTATTTCTTCAGAGCTTCCACATTCAGAGAATCCACATCCTCTACTGTTCCTGTTCTTTGAAACAAACCTTCGCCCTTCCATACTATGCAGGAAAATAAAACAAGCCTTTATTTGAAGTCTTATTGGTTGATATTTGATCAGCTCTTCTCCATGGCATTTTGGAAGCTGCTGAATGTTTCTGTATGTCTAGAAACATCTGATTTCCTTACAGGTTCATGTGGCTACAATGTTCTTTCGAACCTTCTTTGGGGATATATATGAGTGGGAATTTCACAGAGAGAACAAGTTTAATGCAAGAAAGGACTCATGCATAAGTCCCCTCTGATCTAAAATCCATACTTTGCAGCTGTCTAGTGCAACTGAAGAGTCCCTGGTATAACAGGCTTATTTTTCCCAAATGAATGCAAACATCTGACAAATCACCTTGGTTTTCCTTCCACAGACAGCAAAAAGAGAGAAACTCATTTTAAAATGACCTGTTACACCATAGCCAAAAGCACAACTTGGTAAATCAGTCACCATTTCAAGTGTCTTTCTCTGTGAGTCAGCCTTGCCTCTATCGTTCATTTAGAAGCCTCGTTGCTTCAACTTTTCCTATTACTGTCCTTCTGGAAGTACCTGGAAGCAGAAAACATCAACAAATGATGCAAAAGCTCTAATCTCTATTGACTAGCTGTTTACTGTTTGGAACCTCTTGTGCTCTAGCACCCTGCAACACATAACATGGTGTTCAGCATCGTGCCTGCCTTAAACTGACTTCTTCCTTTATGGCTGCTCTGTGGCCTTTTCTGTTTTCTGAGACAGTAGGATGTTTTAAGACATGCACTACTTTTTTATTTTATTGCTGTTGGTACAATATCTCTCTCTCAATATTTCTTAAATTACTTTGGTTGCTACAGCAACCTTAGGCCTCTTCAGGATATTGCTGCAGGAAGTATCTGATATGGTAGAGACTCTACGCAGCTCAGCCTGCTCTTGTGCACAGGGTTCAAGCTGAACCTCTGCACCTCACCTTCTCCACTGGGGCCAACTGTTTCATCAGCTATGCTCTGTCCCTCCCAGATAGCTCCAGAAAGCAGCTACCTGCCTTTTCCTTTGACATTTTCAATTCACAATAGCAATGTTAGCTGTTACAGGAATTCCCACGTCATTTGGTTTCAAATGCTTTGTATCTGAAGAGCTTGTCTTTCTGAGAAGTGGCTGCTTGTTTTAAGCCGCTGCCTTAGTACATGCTGTTTGTTAGGGACACATTAAGAGCAGGTATGGTCTTCTATGCACTGTAGCATCTTCACCAGTAAAAGTGAAGGTACATCACAACATCTGTGAGGAGGGCAGGAAATGGGAGTGAGACAAGAGAAACCTGCTCTTTTTTCTGGAAACAACCAGGCTCACTTCAAAGGTTTCCTTTGAGAGCTTTAGCTTGCACCCCAGTAAGGGTCCAATAGCAAATAAAGGTGAGCTCTGAGCCTGCATAGGACCAGTGAAGCCATTACACTGCTTCTAAGTCAGTGGTTCTTTTGTTCAGGTTAAGTGACACGTAAGCTATTGTAGAATGGTGTCATAGCTCACTGAGAGGTTGGCCCCACTCCTGGGACCATGTATATACAGGCAATGTACATATATGTACATATGGGTACTGGTACAGACCTGTGAGCTACAGCAATGGTGACAGTGGTAGCTTCAGTGACCTTCATTTGCTGGGTAGGAGAAGGCAGCTCTTTGCTTCTGCTTTAGTGTACTCACATTTAACAGGAAATATTTTGTTTAATTTTGTTGTACACCTTTAAGCTATTTATACTTGGCACGGTCCAAAACTTTGTGTTTACAGAGTCACAGAATCACAAAATAGTTAGGGTTGGAAAGGACCTTAAGATCATCGAGTTCCAACCCCCCTGCCATGTCACCCAAGGCTCTGCCCAACCTGGCCTTGAACACTTCCAGGCATGGAGCATTCACAGCTTCACTGGGCAACCCGTTCTAGTGCCTCACCACCCTAACAGGAAAGAATTTCTTCCTTATATCCAATCTAAACCTCCCCTGTTTAAGTTTGAACCCATTACCCCTTGTCCTGTCACTACAGTCCCTAATGAAGAGTCCCTCCCCAGCATCCCTATAGGTCCCCTTCAGATACTAGAAGGCTGCTATGAGGTCTCCATGCAGCCTTTTCCCCAGGCTGAACAGCCCCAACTTCCTCCGCCTGTCTTCACATGGGAGATGCTCCAGTCCCCTGATCATCTTTGTGGCCCTCCTGTGGACTTGTTCCAACAGTTCCATTACATCCACAATACTTCAAGTGAGGTGTCACAGAGACCGTACATTTTCCACGTACATTTGAAGTGGGCCAGGTCAGAAGTTCTGTCCAAACAGGTTTTATTCATATTTTAAATATTTGCCTTCTAAGTCAGTTCAGAATTATACAATCTAAAAAACTCAATCAAAAAATGCTGAACATTGATCTAAGTAGCTACTTCTTTATGACATGTGACATTTGCTCTCTCATGTTTCATCTGGCTAACTTTTTCCGTGTTGTTCTATGTAGAGCCACCATTCTTATCAAACAAAATATTACAAAAAAGTTTGTATTTAAAGATCATTCAGTAAGTGCAAAACTGATTAGGAATGAAATACAGGCATTATCATTGTTCTTTACTGCAACAGTAACCATACAATTGCAGGCTCATTGCTGCAAAATAATTTGTATTCAGGTGCAACAACTAGTTTTCAGGGATATTGTAGTACCAATTTTCTTCAAGTTCTCTGTGCATGGGAGCAGATACACTGAACAATCTGACCTTCTTAAACTGAATTCAAATTATGATTCCTATGTACAAACTTTTTCTGCTATTTGTCTAAGATGCTGAGACATAGGGCTTGGGTCTGATTAATTTGGTTGTATAAGACCATGACTTCCTCTGTTGAAGCAATTGAAATTACACAGGCGTGGAACAGATGGGGGCCCAGAATCTTGTCTGCACTGATTGAGGGTACTTTACTAAATAGTATGCAAAGTATTTCAGAAAAAATATGCTGCTATCCTAAAAGCAATATAACACACAACTGCAGAATCTTAATATTGTCTGACAGTATAACCACCAATTTTTTTAGCTTGAGTTAATATGAAAGGGAACTAAGCAGATGCTTGGCCCCTGCTCCAGCTGTCTTAACTTGCTCAGGGGAATCTGGAAATAAATTCCTCTACTTCAAGTATATTCCCTGGCAGTGTAAAGCCAAATTTATGGCATCCATTCTCCAGCCTCTTTGTGTAAATCTTTCCAATTCTACTCGTAGGCTGAGACTAAGAGCATTAATGTTTCAGAGTATGTGGGTAAGAACAGTCAAGGTAGCAGTATTTCAGGAACATGCTTCATAGCAGGTTTGCCAATTCCCACACTGACTGTGAAACATAGCTGATTTCTGTCTGATTGTACCCTACATCTAGATGAGTGTCTTCTGCCCATGCAGTACCACAGCTATAACTGCCCCATCTGGTCTACTGACCTGACATAAGTTGCACGCTATTGTGATACAGGAGTATGGATGAAGTGCGTTCTAGCTGCCTTGCACAAAGAAGCTTTCTCTGACTGCAGTTTCACATCTCTTTGTTTTATGACCTGTCATGAAACCATATCATGGGGTAGTTTGAGAAGTCTAAGTACTGATGTACCAAACAGATCAAAACGGTTTTATTCAGACTAAATGTGCCTGCTCCCTGCTGTTCATTCTAGACCAAGCACAAGGCAGCTAGAAGCCTTTTGAAATTAGTGAGTAACAGGAGAAATCTGTGTTTTGCAGTAAGTCAAATTTTTCAGTCCTCATCACCTTTTTTCTAGGGAGAGCTCCTCCAAATATCCCCTTGACTGCTCAACCAAAGCAGCATTATGCAGCTTTCTGCAGCAAACCATTAGCAGATTCTGCTGATCAGACTTGATCTGTAGGTGCTCTATTTTTTGGCATGTGAAATCAGAGGAGATCTACTAAGGTAGCTTAGAAGTGGACCATTGCATATGTAGGTCCTGAAAAATGAAGTTTGGCAGTGCAGTCATAATCTGTTGGTTCTTTTTGCTTGGGGCTCCAAGTCACACTCTGGTCAAATTTCTTTCAGCCTGATAGTTTTGAAGGTAAGTAGTTGTTATCTTCTCCCAGATACCAAAAAAAAAAAAAAAGGTACAAACTATGATAACTCATATATTAGAAAACCCTCTTTGGAGATGGAATATTTTCACAGAAGGCTTTTAAAAATAAGCACCATATAGCTACAAAGAAAATTAATGAGGATGCATATGCCTACCTTTAAACATCTGCAACAGAGATGCCTACATCCAAGCTAGTCATCTACAGTCTCTTTGGGAGAAGCAATGCCTCTAGAGATGGTTCCTTGGACCTATTTAGACCTAATGAATAGGTGGAGATGGATGTGCCTGTCCCTCCCTGATGACTATGAAGTTGGATAGCTGTTGAGTTTGTGACACCTATTTGGTTTGAAGCATCACCTATAGAGACAGTTGAAGCACTGGTGTCAGTTTGAGCAGGGCACTGTCTGGCCTTTGGTAGACAATATTCTCGGAAAAATTGAAAGAGACTGTTTTAGTAATGTGAGCATAACAGGCTTCCTCACTGATATGTATAAATAAGGCAGTTCTGCACAGACTTCCACAATAATGAATCATCACAGAATTTGTTTGTTGAGGTGCCAGAGCACCTGTTTGTCCCCATTTTAAAATTACTTTTTTGGAAAGGATTTAAACTAAAACCAAAATACAACTGACTTAAACACTTTCCACTAAGACTGCACATATGAGGAGAGCTCAAGGGCTTTTCCTTTCTTTGGTACAGTCATGGAAATTGTCAACCCACTGATACCCAGCTCAGAAGGGGTGACAGCCAGCAAGTAGAACTGCCAGGAAGGATCTCCATTGTGATTCAGTTCTGTCATAACAATGTCAGGTGTTTTGCACAATAACATCAATGTGGATGCTGCTTATATTTCCTGATTTTTAGTAGGAAGCTTTAATATATTCATTAAAATCGTATTGCTTTTGAAACCATGTTAAAAGATGTGCATAGGTACATGTTACTAGCAGATGTTTACTATTATTCTGCTTTAAAGCTCTATGCTGGACAAGCTTCTAACAACAGAAGGTCTCTTTCAGCTGTGCTGAATAACCTTGTCTTGACTGGTAGGTTAAGAGAACTCAGTGCCTTCTGGAGTCAGAGCAGTGTTTCAAAGTCTGTTTACATTACATATTTAGATGCTGTATAGGATCTTAATTTGCCATATTGGTCAAACCTGTAACTCCCAGAGACTTCTCTCAGAAGTCTCACTAGTCAACAATTCAATAGGGGGGCTTTTTATGTAATGGAATAAGAGACTTCTGCAAACACTTCAGTCTTGGCCAAGTTTCATATGAAAAACATACTGCAAATTCATGTAAGTGAGTGAAATTATGGACCTAGGTTCTGAGCTAAAATCCAAAACATTGTACTTTATAACGTGATTCACTAAATTGGGTTGTCCATATAATCTCAGACAGGATGCCAGGAACTGCCTCTGCAAATTCTGCTTCTTTTGAAGAACTTGTAAAAGCTTATTCGTTTCCTTTCCTCCATTTCAGTTAACTGCACCTGCTACCTTTAACCCCACTTTAATCCTATCTGATACCTTCCACCAAAAGGCCAACTCCTATTCTCCATTGTTCCATGGCCTGGGCTCTTTTAGTGTAAGTGTGAATCTTTAGTATCTTGGACACCACCAACATCCAGGGTTTCCATAGGAGCCTAAGGAGGAAAATGAAACAAAATTCTTCTATTTTCCATTCTGCAACAATGATGGACTCAAGACAAAACTTTACCATCCATGTTTTAGCTAATTAGTAGAACATCCCCTGATATTAGGAAAGGTAATTAGAAACTCTGCTTAATCATGCCTTATCATTATAGGTTAAAAGTACTCCATTAACTCTTTAGAGTAGATTTGAGCCAAGGACACACTTCATGGAAATAGAGTTGCAGAGGAACAAATATGGTTTGGTTTCACTGGCCCAGTTCCTCTTCCAGGGACTGGAAAAAGGTGGTGGAAGTAAAGTATGCTGATGGCACATTCCTGGAACCTATCCTCTGAATTTAAGAATCACAGAATCACACAGTAGGTCTCTCTAGGGTACTTACCCTGGTGCTGGTCATTCACCACCATGTCCAGAATCCAGATGACACCTTGTTAAAGTCAGAGGTTCAGCTGTGGGAATTTGTTAGTTTCTCCAGACCATTTCTGAATTTTGAGCATGCAAGTTCCTTAAAGTACAACTCAAAACTGAAGTGTTTCTTTTTGGTTGTCGCTGTTGTAATCTGATCTCTGAGCCATACATAATGTATGCATACTAAAATTTTATGTGTGTATAGTATGGGAATGTGAATGTGTGCATGTGTGTATGTACATGAATATACATACAAAGTAATAGTGCCACACTGAGTAAATCCAGAATATCCTTGAATTTAGAAACTACAGAGCTGTGATATCTAAACCAGACACTTCCAGTACACAGTCTGTGTAGATCTTGAAGATGAAAAATTCTGATTGAAGCCTATGGCTGTAACATAAAGGTAGCACCAAAATAATATTGCCAACTAATATTCTCTTGGCTGTGAAGACACACTAGGAGCGTTGCTTCAAAAAGTGCTGATCAGTTAACAGGAAAAACCCTCAGAGCAAAAGCCTATTGAGGATACACTTTTGCTTTATGTCTAGGGCTCTTATGAAGATGAGATTTACACCAGATTGGGGGATAAGACACAGAAGAGTCTTATATTTCTGTGTTGCCAGAAATCATGTTTAAAGTGATGTTTCTTGGATGTGGTGCTGGTGACACTCTCCAGCATCATTCACAAGGTAAACTACTGTGACAAAAACCAATCCAGGCCTTACACGGGAGTTTTCTTGACTAAGATTTTCTTCCTGCATTTACAGCATTATTTGACTTTTCTCAGCAAAGAAAACAAAGTTCAAGCAAAGACATTTCCTGCTAAACATTTAATCGTAGTAATGGTCTCTTCTGACTGCAAAAATATTGTGATGAATCTCTGTTCAATAGTTTTGTTGGTTTATTTTTTTGTTGGGTTTTTTTTTTTTTCCCTGACAATATTTAAGGGAGCATAATTCTAATATTTAGAAGAAGTATTGAGTCCTGTGAACATAGGCTATGTTTATGCTGCAGTAATCAAGATATGTGCATTGATTTATGGGTATGAGGGCTATCGAGCAACCTGATCTAGTGGAAGGTGTCCCTGCCAATGGCAAAAGGGTTGAAACTAGATGATTTAAAATCTAACCATTCTATCTTTCTATGCTTCCACAATTTTCTTAGTCAAGATGCAAAAGTTTCTGTGACTAAGGAAGTAGCCTGTGACTCCAGCAATTGGAGTGTATTCCTCCCAGCTTTACCATATAACTTCTGAAAGGTACACCACTTTTATGGGTCCCCATTTCTTCTTCTGTAGGGGTGGTGTGTTTTGTTAATTTATTAATTACAATCTATTACAAAAAATCCTGTGTAACTGTGATGTGAACTTTTTGAAGGTGTTACCAGGTTTCAGTATCCATATCTGAGATACTGAAATATCATGAGGCTCATTTTTTTCAAAATCACAAGTGACTTTCTTTTCTGTAGGTGTCAAACTTTTTCTTTTACTTTGCTGTTGATTAGGTGTGCATTGTACAGAAGAGAGACACCAAGAAAATGTATGCCATGAAATATATGAATAAACAGAAGTGCATTGAGAGAGATGAAGTTAGAAATGTTTTTCGGGAGCTACAGATAATGCAAGGCCTGGAGCATCCTTTCCTAGTCAATCTATGGTAAGCAAATCTTTAAAATTCTATCAAGGATCTCCTGTTTTCTCCTTTTTGATGAATCAGTTCAGGTTATGGAAAGCTGAAAAGTATGAAAAATGTTTAGTATTTAGGTTTTGCAAAGGGTTTTGTTTTTCATGAATATTTTAAAGGTGTCCTTTTGCATTGGAATATTTAAACATCACACTCATATTTTCATTTTGGGTTTGGTTTCTCTCCAGTTTGTTACAGCAGCATGTGGAAATGTGTCCGTCTTTACAGCTTCATCATTTTCTTTTTGACAATACCTGGACTAAACATCTATTATAAGGCTGTGGAATATCAAACTCAACAATCCTATTAATTTTTTTTTAGTTGCTTCAGAGAAAATTCAGAACGCAATTACTCTTTAAGAGCAGCTGACATTGAACAGTAGAAAAACATCTTTTTGTCCCTTGGAATTTCTCTTATCTTCAGTGTGCTAGCCACTGAATGCCTTGGTCACAGATGAGTGTGAGAAAATGTTGATCAAGTAAAGGCTAGCTTCAACTACATCACAAACTTAAAATATTTGCTGGCTTTTACTTGCTGATAGTAGCAATGGGATGCAGACTTTTCCTCCCTTATCTAAAAATGACCTACATAATTAAAAAGAAATGGGGACATAAACCATTATGGTATGAAAATTGTTCCATTCATGAATAGCTTGATTAGCTGCAGATGGTCACAGTGCAAACAGACCTTCTGTTTTGTTTAGCTGTCAATGCTTAACATCCAGTCTTTTGGCCATCCTCTAGCTCAGCCTTGACCTGTACAGGTGAAAAATTTCTCATTGTCAGCTTAGCACCTTTCATGAATTAAAAGCCAAATTATATTCTGGTTTAAGTGAAGACAGCAAAGGATTTGATTCCAAAATTCATTCAAAAAGGACCTTATCATATATGTATGTATGAAGTGGTCTCCACTTTACATGAATGATCATATTTGAGCTAACTTAATATCCTGTTGGAGGTTTAAAGAAAAACATATATATATTGTGACTGTAAACCAAAACTTTCCCAGTATATTTTCCAAAGTTCCAGACACCTGTACTCTGTCTGGCACATGCACCTGTCCGATAAGAGCCATTCCTCTCCCAAACAGCTCCTGGGATACTTTCAGAGTCACAGTGTCCCACAGATCTATGTAGTGTGGCCAGAGCTCTTCAGCAACCCTTCCTAGAAGACGCGCAAACAGCTCCCTGCCAAGTAGCCAGCGTGCTACTTCCTGTTAAAGGTGGACAACTGTGTAGTGAAACCTGGGATATATGAGGTTCTACTAAGGTTCAGGGACTTGGACAAAGACAATTACAACTGTAGAAAAATTTGCAAAAAATATTTTAATTGACAGAATTTTCACCCAAAGTGTTCCCCTCAAACATTACATATTCAACTGTCTGATGATTCAAACCTGACTCCAGAGTGGGCTCACCCTGGGCTAATACAGCAAATTAAAATCTTGAAACCAAACTTCCCCAAAATTAATCTAGACTACCCAAAATGACTCATTCTTTGTACCAGGCTCATAAAATGTTTCTATAATTAGCCTTGCACAAGCCTAAATGAATTTAAAATAGCTTCTGATATATTTCTGCAGTATCTGCGCTTGCAGTGTTCCAGACCTCTGAATTCTCTATTTCAGCTTTTACCTGAATTTCAAGGTGTTCTACACATTGTCTTCAAATAATTACTTGTGTTATTGAAATACAAAGGTAAGCCACAAAAGTCACAAGAGACCCTTGAATAATGGTCACATCTGTTATAGTATCACTAAGCCTTATAAAGCTCTTGAACATATTAATTATACTTATTTAATAATTGACCTTACATTTTATTTATTTCCTTTCATGAAAAAAGAAACATTGCAAGTATGAATGGAATATTCCTTAATCACGTTTTACATATTCCCATAATAATCTCTTAAAATAACAGAATTTTCATTGATGGTGAAATTAGCAGCCTGTTTAATGTATTTTTTACTTGCAGTTTAAACACAATAATAATTTGCATCAAATGCATTTACATCAAAGCTATAACTTACCTTAGATGAGTAGCAGGAACCCATGAGATTTCCTCTTATGAGTCAATTTCTGGCATACTAACAGAAGAAAATAGTTGAGGATGCATTTCTTCTATAATAATTGCAGCTAGATTCACAAATCAGAATTTTTCTGTTCATTTTGTTAACTGCATTGTAGATGTACAGATGGACTACTAATTCTATCTTGTTTCATAAGCTGGAATATTAATTTAACAAGGAATGGTTATGTCATGGTATATGGACAATAGCACAGCTATAGTGAGTGTAAATGTTGGGGTTCTTTTGACTGGGCTGTTTTGGACTAGTCTGTCTATCTAAGTTCTATCACACTCTAAGGGCACAGATCAGTTTTCTGAAATACTGCCTAAACTATTTCAGTGACTAAAGCTCATAAATCCCATCAGCCTAATAAATTATACTGGCATTTCCCCAGTTATTTGGGGTCTCCAACTGAATTCCCAAGGATATTCAGCAGTAAGTACTGATCTGCCACTGAGAGGACTGCTGAAGCTCTCACATCAGTAGCCAGTCACTGACACTGTTCACTTAACTAAAAACCCGCTAGCCTTCTTAGACAAAACCAGAAATTCAGTTATAGTCGGGACTTGGACTAAGGTGAGCCATGGAAAACATCTTTTCCAAAATGGTTTAGTTGTGCCTTTACATTAGACTGTCATTAGGCAAAAGCTAAAAAGATACTTTGGATGAGGAACTGTAGTAAAATGTGTTTGCATAAAACACCTTGTGGGCTTGTTGTTTAATAGTCATGTAGTTTGCCCAGGGAGGTTGCAAGTGCTCCATCCCTGGTGGTGTTCAAGGCCAGGCTGGACAAAGCACTGGGTTTAGTGTGAGGTGCTCCTGCTTATGGCAGGCAGGTTGGAACTAGATGATCTTAAGGTCCTTTCCAACCCTAACTACTATATGATTGTATGATTCTAACTGGGGATCTGGCTGCCTATGTTAAAGGAAGCCTAGACATCATGCTCTCCAGATGAGTTGACTACTTGTCCAGTCCACAAAAAGTGATGATAGTGTCAAGATACTGAAACAGATATATAAATATACATATGCAATATATATATTTAAATAATTTTCTATATAGAAATATATATATTCAGTATATATATTTAAGTATATAAATAGTTATATAAAAAATATATCTATCTGTTTACCCCTTGTAATGTCAGTGAAAAATAATTAGCTGGCTGAACCAGTCTGGATAAGACTCCAAAAGTCGTCAGAAGTATCTACATTTCTCCATTGATTTGAAAGGGAAATTAGGTACTTATTTTGGTTGCATTGTCTCTTCCCTTGATTTCTCCCTTCCCTAATCCTCACTCATATGAAGCAAGACTTCAGCTTGAGTTTAAGGCAGCCTAGATCTGATCTGCTGTTCTTTTGTCTGGAAGAGATATACATAATAAAAAAATTAGGAAATTTATTACCAAAATACTTGGTTTTTTTTTTTTTATTTTTTCAAAGTATCATTTT
Source organism: Agapornis roseicollis (assembly GCA_002631895.1). NCBI lineage: Eukaryota > Metazoa > Chordata > Aves > Psittaciformes > Psittacidae > Agapornis > Agapornis roseicollis. The sequence continues at coordinate 139,836 of NDXB01006576.1, read as the reverse complement.
CTGTGAGATGAGCTTCAGTGTCATCAATTTTTTGTTTTTCTTTTGGATGAATTGAAATGAAATATTATTTCTGTTATTCAAAATTTCAAATTCCAGCTCCATATTGAAAACATACTTGGAGGAATTTCTGCTCATGAAAATATTTTCATGAGCTGGTGGGACTTCCCTGACCAGAACAGCTGATTTTAAAAGTTTATCATCAAGATCTTCAAAATAAAGATAATAGAGTGGTAAATCTTCCAACAATTCCTTGAACGAAAGGAACTAACCAAGCAATTTCATCTTTCTTTGAGGACTCAGCCCATCAGAAAGAAAAGTTGAAAGCTCAAGAAAGAAACACGAAGACTGGAAAGCCCTTTAAGTTGTGTATGATAACTGCACAAAGTAATTAGTAAGCAATCTGTCATCAGCTAAATTCTCATGGAGAGAAAGAGACGATGCAAGAAGGCAAACCTTCTGTAGTGAGTAATTCTGCTGGCATATATCAGTAACCCCATCATACAGAAGAATACAAAACAGCTAATATAAAAAAAGGGTAGCATCTCAACTTCAAGAAATATATATTAAAAAGCTTTTTGAGGCTCATGCATCCTCTCTGAGCTTTATTAAATTTAGTTTCACAATCTCAACTTATAAATCATATTATTTGAAGTATGAACCTTTCATAACATCTGACACAGAAAAGAATCATTCTTCTGTAAATGCTCATAATAGCTTGGAGGATAACTGTGTTTTTCAGGAAGGGCTTGGGGTTGATTTATAACCTTCATTTTAGAAACGAAATTGAATAAATTCTTCAAGATATGTGAGCGTTGTAGTCAGTTTTAGCACCCTTAGCGGCATTTCTGATAATAGGTATTCCTTTTTAAAATGAAAAGCAGTCCTGTTTTTTATCATGTGTATTTCGAGCATAGATGAATGAGCTGTAGAAATGTCAGCTGCTAACACAGTCCCACCTTGATACTACAACGTGCTCCTCTGAGATCTAGCATTTGATCCATGCTTATCTTTCTCCAAATATCTGGATGTCCCTTGAGCAAGAAGAGTGGCATTCCTGAAAGAATTTATATTTTAAATATCTTTTTCACAACCTGCATTAGGACTGAGCCAAGAGCCAGGTCACTGTCTATGCCCCAGTGCAGATACAGTTGTCATTACCTGACTTGTCTTCAAATGTAAGCAATCCACTGGCTGCTCTGAAAATAATACAGCTTACCACAAAAGACAGAAGGTTTGTTTTTTTTTAATAATAATATTAAAAATAACAAAAAAGTATCAAAATAGTTTATCTGCTGATGTAGAACAGAAAAATCTGAAAAGAAATTTTGCACCTCAAAACTTTTAGAACATTGAGGTGATTCTTCATAGCCTTGCTTGAAGCTATTATATGCTTTTTAAATTGTAAGAACAATTTCAAAGCCAGCAAAGGGAGAAGGATGAAGATTTACTTTTGTCATCTTATACGTCATTTTCCTAGTATGGACAGAACAATATGATATATTTAACAGCCCATGAAGATGCATTAGCTGCATTCTCAGAGTGGCTCTATATTTTGATGTATTCTCTTTCTACACATCTGTCTATGGAAACTGTATGTACTTTGTAAGACAGATCTGCAAAAGTACATTACTGCTACCACCTAGAGTAAGACTAAGTTTCAAATCTAGTGAAAACTGGAATAAGTGAAGAACACAAATCATAGCAAAAATGTTCATGCATTTCTGAATTCAACTAATACCCCAATCTGTCTTCAAGAGAAAGTAGAGATGAAAGAGAGAAAAAAGAACGATGGAGAGAAGAAATTATTGGTTCAGTCTCAAGTGTTGTATGTGTTGTTTTATGCTCACACATGTACATACACATAACTGGAAATTATTACTTCCCTGTGAAGGTGCCCTTTCTAGAAGAGGCTGAGAGAAAAATCACCTTAGACTTACCCCATAGCACAGCTCTGCTCCTCAGACTGGTATCAGAAACGTAAATAAACTTGCAAACTTAGGGAATCAAGAACACCTGGCCAAGTGTTCTACTGCTGGGTAGAGCTGAAAAATCAACAATCAAGGAGTGTCATTTACTAATCAGAGACCCCCAGCACCAAAAGGAGGTGTTTTAGTTCAGTCTTAGGTGAGTTTGCTTAGTGTGTGCAGTGTTGTGGTTGTGTAACTTGCCTTGACATACTAGACCTATTTTAGAGTGAAAATTTCCTCTCTAATATATGTACTATGACCAGCTTTCTGAGCTTCATGAGACTCCATACTAAATTCTGTTCATTATCTAACAGAAGAACTATATGACATTTTTTTGAAAGGGAGCAGGAGGTTTGTGGTGTTTCCTGTTAGGACACATATCGGTTGTTTGCAACTAGCCTGTACATTTTTTATTCCTTTTGTGAATTTAGCTGAGGTCATGAACCCCAGGCTATGTAATCCTGAACAATTGTAACTATCTGATGGGCTCTAGGATTCCTTTCCAGGCAAAAAGAAAGTGTAAATCAAGGGAGAAAGATATATTTAGTTTCTTGCACAGAGCTGAGATGGGTGAACTCTTTTTGCTACAGAGGGAGCAAAGGGTAAGTACTTTTCTCAAATAGCTAGATCAATTCATCACCGTATTAATGTAACTCTGAAGTAGGTAAAGATATGGAAGTTTTATATCCAAGATTGAAAACATGTCTGCTCCCCGGAGCCTTAGGAGAGATAATGATGGAAGAAAAAGGGCAGGAAAAGGTGATGAAACAGCAGGAAGAGTAGGATAATTGGAAGAAGGGAATATCAGAAAGATTTGTCTTGAGTTGCAAATATTCAGGATATTATTTCTGGCTGTGGAAATGACATTAAACTCAACCCTGCCAGCTGGTAACTTCTGGATGCTTGTACTAAATGAATGTTAGATGTAACATCTTCATTGACAAGCGAATGCATGACCTAGCAGTTATTTATTTTTGTGCTGATTTTAATACCCTGAGATACTAACTTTCAGTATTGGAACACTGTCTCGAGTCCGTGTGTACTGAATTTTGTTCTGACAACTAATAGTTGCCTATGAGAAATTGCTGTCACCTTGAAATAGATATCTTTGGACTTAACTTTAATATGTTTCTCTTGAAAGCAGGAATTGGCCTGTGGCATAGTTAAAGTTTTGATCTTTCTTGCATTAAAAACTCCTGCAGCAGATATTTCATCCTGTGTGTCTCATTGCACCCTGGGACCTCTCTTAGGAGCTTGTCTTCTGCACTTTTATTTGCTGACCCGTAATATACTTTTCTCGCACAAACTTTTCATTGCAAGAGGAAATTTATTATAAACACTGGTAAATATCAAGCTGCTGGAAATAATAATCCCTTTTGTTTTAGGCATGTACAGTTTCAGTCAAGTTCATCTTATGAGTTTGAGATCATTGCACTGTTTTCTGGCTTCCACAGGGGGATAGCTGCTACGCAGAGACCATCCTGAGCTTGGCGTTAGCCTTGGCCATGTCTCAGGTCTGTGGCGTAGATAGTCACAATAATCATCTGCTCATTTGTGTCAGGGATGAGTATTTTTTTTTTGAGAGAAGCAGAGCTCCCAGTGCTGTGGCAGAGGTATTCTCAGGAGAGTGTGCAGGGAAGCTGGTTTTCAGTGCTCTCAGAGTAATGAAATGAGAAACAAAGAAAAACACTGAGACATCGCTTCAGACTCCTCAACTGCCAACTCCGGAAAGCAGTGCCCTTCTTTTGCCTTTTTTTTTAATTTCTCTGCTTTAAAGGTTATGAATGCCAAACATGATAGCTAGTGTGTAATTAGACTGATAACCAAGGTCCTGTAGGTAAAGTGGTTCTCATAATCAGTGACAGAGTAATTAGTTCATCATGCAAATTTGCTGTTTTCAGGCAGGCAGGATCGATTGTTACCCCTGCTCTGGAAACTGAGACTGTAATTAGCCTGTATTAAAAGCTCTCTTAAAGGTAGACTATATAAGATGCTGTTCAGTACTGCATTAATGAAGCTCAGCTGTGGGACAGCCAACAGATTGCAAAACTGTCTTGGATGCCTTGTGCAATTGTCTGTAGATATCCAGAGCGTGAATGTAAATTATATGACGAGTGAGGCACCCCTGCCCATGGCAGGGAGGTTGCAACTAGATGATCTTAAGGACCTTTCCAACCTTAACTATTCTATGATTCCATGATCATTATAAAATAAAAGTTCTTCACAGTATCACTGCAAAACTTGGATACTGAACAGATCTCACAAACCTACACTTACTCCAGAAACATTATTTTCGAAGACCTTTGGTGGTATAATATGGCTTGGAAATTATTCCTGGTTTACTTTAGAATATTTTTGGCATTTTAGTGATAATACCTTTAGTTTAAAGTTCAAACCAGATAAAACACATAGGTGAATTCCTTTTCTTTTAGATTGAAGTTAAAGTTAGGGCACCAATACTTGAAACAAAACAAAAAACCCACCACAGAATGAGCAGGTAACATTGAAATAGTGATTAGAATAAAACCTATGTATTCCAGGTAATATGTTAGCTCTTCAAGCTAGATCTTTCCTTTTGACTTGTGATAGAATGACAAGTCTATTTTTCTGTTGTCAAATATTAAAAGTTGGGGACTTTTTGGCCAAATGTCTGGAAGGGACAGAACACAATCCAGAAGTCTGACTATATAGGGATAAGAGGTGGAAATAAATAACAACAAAAATCCTAAATATAAAGCAATTTAAGTTTTACATTGAAAGAATTATTTCGAATAGAGTGGATTTAAAGTGGCAAATGGTGTAATTGAACCAAAGCTGGAAGTTCTGTAATGCCCTATTGTTTTAGTATTGCCTACTTAGGGAAAGCTTTGCACTGGTTCATTAAAATTTATCAAAGCTTTTATTATTTTAAAAGTCAACTACAGATTTTTACAACCTGAGTGTGCTCTTAATTCCATTTTATTGAGCTAAAATTATATTTATTGTACTTGTAAAGTGCGGTGAGAAGCTGATACTAAGACTTCAGAAAATTATTAATGGTATCCTGTTTCTACATTAATGACACTTTTCCAGTGTAAAGTTCTCATTAGAAGAGAATAACTTACGTTTCATAAGTACACGCCACATAAAGGATGATATAAGGTTCTTTTTCTACTGATGATGTACCTTTTGCAAATTGCATCCTAACCAAGAAAAGGTCATGGGCTATGAAGAAGATGACTATTTAAATTTCCCTGCAAATCAGTTTTGGACAGCAGGACAGTGAGTTCTGCCTGTCACATTCTCTGTACCCATCTAAACTAGAATTTGTCCAGGGTGCAGAGGGTAAATTCTTTCTTGCAAAAAGCCACAGTGGTGGGATTGAGTCTTGTTGGCAAACAAATAAGGAAAATAAAATTCACTGCAGCTGTGTGTGCTTGCAGCCCAGAAAGCCAACTGTATCCTGGGCTGCATCAAAAGGAGCGTGACCAGCAGGTTGAAGGAGGTGATCCTGCCCTTCTACTCTGCTCTTGTGAGACCTCACCTGGAGCATTGTGTGCAGTTCTGGTGTCCTCAACATAAAAAGGACATGGAGCTGTTGGAACAAGTCCAGAGGAGGGCCACGAGGATAATGGAGCATCTCCTGTATGAAGACAGGCTGAGAAAGTTAGGACTGTTTAGCCTGGAGAAGAGAAGGCTGCATGGAGATCTCATAGTAGTCTTCCAGTATCTGAAGGGGACCTATAGGGATGCTGGGGAGGGACTCTTCATGAGGGACTGTAGTGATAAGGCAAGGGGTAATGGGTTCAAACTTAAGCAGGAGAGGTTTAGATTGGATATAAGGAAGAAATTTTTTCCTGTTAGGGTGGTGAGGCACTGGAATAGGTTGCCCAGGGACGTTGTGAATGCTCCATGCCTGGCAGTGTTCAAGGCCAGGTTGGACAAAACCTTTCATGGTATGGTTTATTGTGGGGTGTCCCTGCCCATGGCAGGGAGGTTGGAACTAGATGATCTTAAGGTCCTTTCCAATCCTAACTAATCTATGATTCTGTAAGAAGCAACTCTTCTTCCTTACTGTGGCTTTCACAGGCTCCCCAACAGGGAGAAGGATAAAGAAAATAAATTTCAGACAGAAGTGATAATGAGCCTGATGAAGGATGTGATGAAGGATGAAAGGGGAAGGCATTTTTCACCTTCAGTGGGTAGAGAATTGAGAGGCAGAGCAATTTTCACTTTGTGAAACAGGTTTATTGGATGTTCCAGGGTTCATATGTGAACACCTGCATATTTTTACTAGATCTGGAAGTCTGGTATGGCAAAGCCTTCCATTTGTCATGGTCTAACTTCCTGCATTTAAGTAGTCTTTAGGAAAATATGGGTTTAGCCAGACTACCTACAGTTGTACTATCACTATTCTAAAAGCCGGGCAGCACATGGTGTCTAACAAGGCTCCCACAGAATAATAATGAGGACCAAAGTCTGATTCTGATCTATATTTGGGATCACTTAAATTGCAAAAAGATACTTATGAAGGATAAAGTTTTCTAGCATTTGTTCAAGTGGAAACAAGAATTTTATCTGTACTGAAAAGCTGGCAGTGGTCATTTGAATGCAAAAATATAGAAAGAGTTATAAGTCTGGCTTTCAAAAGTAGTGAAACATTGAAAATGACATTGTGAGCATCTAGAATCACAGAGAGCACTGTGGCTTTGGGACTAGGTCTGAGGTGGCCGTGTCACGCAGGTGTGCTATCAAGAAATGAACAGCTCCTCCTCCACGTACCAAGTAAAAAGCTCTATGATGAGCATTTTGCCAGAGCTGTGTGAGCAGCAGCCTGGGGCAGCTGAACAACACAACAGGATTCACTCAGAGTAAAGCAGGAAGAAGCACTGCTTTTCTTGACTCTTTGACCCAGTTCATTCCTGAAGAAGAAATTGAACTTTTCTGTTGGCACTCTTCTGCCAGTGAGCTTGTATTTAATTTTCCTTTGAGCCCTTAAACAACTTCATACTGCATCTGCCTCTGTTCCTAATTAATCATGTTAGGCCTTTTTCTGCTCAGCAAGGTCTGTTACTCACTTGTGACATACAGTGAAATGCTTGCTCAGATGTAGTCTCCTGGGTTTCCTTTCCTGTTTCTCTTAATCTTCTCTGGAGTTGTCTGGCTGGCAGGCCATTTCCTTATATGAAGGCTGTTGATGTCTGGTGAAATCTGAAATAGTTTATTTTCTGAAATGTGGCTGGATAAACTAATTATTTTTAAATCTATCTCTTTCTTTTTTTTTTTTTTTTTTTCTTTTTGTAAATAATTTGAGAGAATTTTATGACCTTTTAAATAGTGTTTTGATATGCCAGCTTCAGGATGCCCCATCAGTAAATATTGTGTTGCTTGTGGTTCTTTCTTTTGTCTATTTAGTACAACTGATGCCACATGCACATTAGCTGCATAACTAGTGGCAAACAGCTGATACTCCAATTGAGATGAAATAATATCTTTAAGTAGTATTATCACAACCTTTGACAAGTATAGCCTGGTTTAATTACATCCTGTATTCATTACTCCAACTGTTCTAATGAAGAGGTTCATTTCACACTCTAGAAAGTGTTTTTTGTCTCTTCTACCCAGGAGACATCTGAAAACTTAGAATGTCATCAAGGCTCATGTGCTTTCCCGAGTTGTCTGTGCTCTTTCCAGGGAGAAGAGAAAAATGGAGCCTTGTAAATTGCCCAGCCTCTGCTCAAGCAGGGAACCCTGGGTGAACACCTCTACGTCCTTGAAGGCGTGACTCCTTTATAAGATATGACACAGGAAAATAAGACTGCTGTCAGTAGCTTCAGAGAAATGGAGCTGTCAAATGCCATGGGGCTGGGAGCAGCATTGTGCACAGGCAGGAGTCATGGCCAAGGCTCCCAGCCAGGCTGAAAGCACAGGGTGGCTGGCACCAGGATCCCATCACTGTCACAGTCAGACAGTTCAGTGGTACATCAGCAGAAATCAATATGCTCCCTGCTTAAACAGTCTTGTCCCCTGTTTAATCAGTTGTGTGTGAAGTGATGCAGTTTAACCTTGGAATGATGCTTGCTTTTATTCATTCATAATTCCTACAAGTGGAGGATGCATACTTACAGTGAAATTAAATGATAGTGCCCAACAAGCATCTCCTTCCTTGTGTCATGATGGGTTTTGTTGCAGTCTAGAATCAGTGGTAAAGGCAAAATCCTTTAACTATCTATTGATTAACCTGGGAAAAAAAGTATTAATTTTAATTTCGTCTTACTTAAAGAAGTTGATTAAATAATAAAAAGAAAAGTTCCATTTAAGCTTACAGGACTTTCATCCATGCTGTCCTTTACCCTCTTCCACATTCTCTGAGTACTGAATTTTTAACACAGATCTGCAGGAGAAGCATACATAAAAGCATCATATGCACCATCATGCCTGCAGGGCCTTCTTCTAAGTACAAGTCTAGGAAAGTAAGATGTGGTGGCTCCTACCTCTTCAAAAACGGAGTCTTCGGGAAAAAAAAAAAAAAAGAGATCTGGAAGTGAAGTACCTAATATCATAGTACAAAGACGAATGAAAGAAAGCAGGTGACAAAGTAGTGTTTAATGAGAAGAGATCCTTCTTTCTCAACTATTTCTTTAACATCTTCTTGCCCCCATCTTGACGATTCCTCCCTCCATCAGTGCCTAATCCTTACATCTCCTCTCAAGCAATCCAACAGGCTCTTGTGCCTCATGCAGGTTGGTTCTTGCTCTTGGTGAGAAGTCACCAGGCTGCAGGGACTAAATGAAAGAGCAGCTCAGAATGGTCCTTCCTCCTTTATATTTATCCCTCAAAATATGTTATCTGGGGCAGTATGAGGAGGAAGGGGTACTTTCTTATCCACCCTGAACTTCTTATTTTTTTATATATATTTATAGGAATACTTTTTTATTTTATTAACAATCTTCTATGCATTTGACAAGCGTGTAGTGGGTGCTGACATAATGTTACAAATAACTACCCAGTACTTCTGCTGGACAGAAGACACATGGGACATTAATTAGGTTTCATTGTTTCTTTGTCTTTAATTTAATGTAGTTTCCATGACAGCAAAGAGAGACAAATCAGTCAAAGCCAATGGTTAAAACTGGCAATTTGCATTCTGGTCACTAGCCTTTAAAATGCAATGTACATTTAAATAATTAGATTGTCTGAGTGTTTGGTCACATGTTATACTGTTGTCTGTTCGTTTATAGCAGTCTTGTGTGAAAATGTTAACTATTATGGGATGCTGATCTGCAATTCTGACTCTCCTATTTACAGAGTAGTCTATTCAAATCCAATAAAAGGTTTAATCCTAACTAATGTAGTGATAGTAGTAGTAAAAGCAACATAGGAAATGTTAGGGATGTAGCCTAACTACTTATGTATGTGGAAGTTGTATACAGAGATGGCTTAATGTAGTTTTAACAGAAAATCTAGCAGAAAATGTTGTGCTGATTAAAATCTAATTTTTTGCTTTCTTCTAAGTCTCTTACTTCTTCTAGAAGGAAAAATAATCTGAATATCCAGAAACATCTCAGTTGTCTAATGTTGGCTTCAGTTCTCTGGTAAATTGTAGTCTGATCTATTTGCTCACTGTTTCATTCAAGAGGCAAAAATGAGAGGAGTTAAGTTACACCCAACAATCTAGTTTACATAAATTTACATACATTTTTTGAGACAGCTTATTCCTCGCTGTAAGAATTGTTCAAAATAATCTTTAAACATACGATTTATATTAGTCTTCTTAATCCTTAAAAGTAATGATTGATAAGGGTATTTAAGTTAGTTGTAGGCTTCCCCATATAGAACTGCAAAGGGGAAATATGAAGTCATTGTAAACTTTCTTCAATGCTGGCAGAGGAGAAATTTGGTTTTAACATTCTCTTGCTGTCAAATGGGTTTTATTTAAGGCTACAAAATACACCAACATTCTCCAAAATGGTTATCTTTGTGTGAACAGTGTCTTCCATTTTAAAATGCTATTTCTGTTTTGTGTGATGGAAAGCACTGACTACATTGTTGAAACAAACACATGTAAAATATCTCCTCCTATTTTCAGCTATCTTCTGGAGCATCAGCATCTGTGAGTATATCTCCTAAAATAGCTCCAAAAGTAATTAGACATGAGGTGTTGCATCTGTGTCTCATTAGCACAAGCCAGAGAAGTTGCTGCTTTTTCTAAGAGAAATTTGAAGCAAAGAACCATCAAAAGACAAAAGCTGGGGTGGGATTGTCATGTTCTATGACAAGGTAAGCAAAAGCAGTCAAGGCAACTATTTAGCATATTTACTTGAAAAATACTTAGCAGCAGCTGGGGAGAGCTGTCTGAACAATTTTCTGACTTCATAGGACTCCGTTCTTGGGGGCAAGCAGAAGATGACTAGATAATGAAAGTTGTATGCTTCACCCCTTCCCCAAACACCCCCAGCCTCACCCCAAGTCCTTCTAGAAGTAGTCTTACAGATGTTCATGAAGACTCAAACAAGAGACTGCAATATATCTCACAGAGAGCAAGCCTGGGTACATACCCACTCTACTCCTCCAGACTGGTGATTTGCTATGGAGGAGAAGTGGGAATTTGTACCTTATACTCCTTTCTGTATATAGGAGAAATCACATCGCAAATGGTAGAAAACTGTGCACAACTTAAAAACCAAACCCACTAAACAGCACAAGGATGTATACTCTGGAGGGGGGATGAATGGGAAGGAGGACTTGCTTGTTTCCTTTAGGTTTTTTAAGGAAGCCAAACACTAGAAACAGCTGTAGTGGAAGAGAAGACAAGCTCATGTCCAGGACTCTTGAGACAAATGGTCTCACTGAAAGGCTTAATTGCAATGGGTGCTATACGCTTCCATTGAATAAGTAACAGTCGACCAGAGTAAGTGATTGCTATTATTACTTGCCTTTAAGAAAAAATACCAGGCAAAATTAATTTATTTAAATTTATTTATATATTTAAAGCCTTTCACAAATGGTACAAGAAAAGTTTGTACAACCAAGGCATTGGCTGCTGAAGGACCGATGTATGAATGAGGGGGCTATGTAAAAAAGAAAACACAGAAAGTGGGTTTGATGTGTAAAGACGTTGGGAGAGCAAAAAGAATCATAAATAAAAATCCAGTCTGAACCTCCTGATACAAGATGTATCATAGAATTAAGTCGTTACAAAAATGTCTGGGCTGAATAGGAGTCTGATTACAGTGGTGACAGCCTGCATTCGAAGAGAAGAAATCAGAGAAGTGTTAGACACTGGTTAATCACTTGTGAGGATATTCAAACCCCTCCCCTTTGGGTCGGTTTATTTTAGAGCAATTCTGCCTCTCTGTCTATCTATTGCTGACATAATCTGAGTATAAACTGAAAGCAGAAATAATGATGGTGAGAATGGTAATGGGCTTTCATGAAATAAATGTGATGAGCTGATCGTGGCTGGGCACCAGGTGTCCACCAAAGCTGCTCTATCAATCCCCCTCTCAGCTGTACAGGGGAGGGGAAATATAACAAAAGGCTCCTGGGTTGAGATAAGGACAGGATCACTTATCAGTTACCATCATGGGAAAACCAGATTTGACTCAGGGAAATTAGTTTCATTTACTACTGATCAAAACAGAGCAGGATAATGAACAAACAAATAAATCTTAAAACACCTTCCCCCCACCCCTCCCTTCTTTCAGGGCTCAACTTCAGTCCTGATTTCTCTGCTGCTCCTTCCTCCCCAGGAGAGGCCTCCTCACACTCTTCCTCTGCTCCAGCAAGGGGTCTCTCCCACAGCAGACAGTCCTTCATGAACCTCTCCAGCTTGAGTCCTTCCCACAGGCTGCAGTTCTCCATGAACTGCTCCAACGGGTCCCTTCATGGGGTGCAGTCCTTCAGGAGCAGACAGCTCCAGTGTCCATCCCCGGCAGGGTTACCAGTCCCACAGCAAACCTGCTCCAGTGTGGGCTCCTCTCTCTATGGGGCCACAGGTCCTGCCATGACCCTGCTCCAGCATGGGCTTCCCATGGGGTCACAGCCTTCTTTGGACAATCTCTTGCTTCAGTCTGGGGTCCTCCATGGGCTGCAGGTGGAGATCTGCTCCAACATGGACCTCCATGTGCTGCACCGCAGGCTGCAGGGAAATCTCTGCTCTGGTACCTGCAGCACCTCCTGCCATGCTTATGCATTGACCTTGGTGTCTGCAGGGCTGTTTCTCTGGTATATTCTCACTCTGCTCTTTGGCTACAGTTGCTGTTGAAGAGTTCTCCCTGCCCCTCCTTGCCCGCTTCAATACCTAGTTCCAGAGGTGCTACAGCTGTCACTGATGGGCGCAGCCTTGGCCAGGAGTGAGTCCATCTTGGAGCCATCTGTATTGGCCCCATCAGACACAGGGGAAGTTTCTAGCAGTTTCTCACAAAAGTCACCCCTGTAGCTTCCCTGCTATCAAAACCTTGCCGTGCAAACCCAATACAATAAATCTTGGAGATGAAGGATGGATTAACTTTCTTTCTGTAAAGGGGTATGGGTAGAGTGTCTGGAATCATATTCTGCTGGATTCAGAAGACTGATCTGACAGCAGATGTGCATAGAGGCTCTAAAAGATGTGATAGTATGGTGCACCTATGAAAGTACCACAGAAAGCACAAGCCCTGGCAGAGGAGAAAAAAAACACATAGTGATGCTTTTGTAAAAAAGTAAATACAATTTTAGCAACTTTCAAGTTAGGCAAGGCATAGCAGAGACCAATGCTACAGGAGCTCAGGAAACAGGAGTGCCTCATATTTAAGTCAGGAGCACATTTACTATGAGGAGTAAATATGCTACAGAAAGAAAGAAGTGTGCCCAAGCAGTTGGGAAGCAGCAGATGCTTAAGTACTCTACAGAGAAAGCCCTTTGCCTCTGAAAGAGCTGAAAGTTTATGGTAACATGAGAACAAGAACAGGCATAATTCCAGTAAATGGTACCTTCCCATGCAGTAATGCTGTTTTGGCCTCTGACATAAACTAGTGTAAATACCTCGTAAAGACTATTTTGTCTCAACTGCCTTCTTTTTTGTCAAAAAGAAGAGAGAAAATAGGACAGCATAATAAATGATATATGAAATGTATACATACATGTAACTTCAATAGCTCCTGATCCTTGCAGGGGCTGCTTGCAAGGAGAGTAATCCTCAGCTCTCTCTGTGGTGCGGCAGGCAGATGGGAGAGCTGTAAGCTCTTTTGGAGGAAGAAGGGTGCTGCATGACTTCAGTGTGGGAGGGAAAGGCTGTATGATGGAGTAAGCAGAGTGTAGCTGAAGTCTAACTGTTGAGAAATCTAAGGATTCTGTGCCAAAAAAAGGCTACAGGTTGAAACAGTCTTTTTTAATCTTTCTCTTGTGGGGGTTGTGCTGGTGACTATATACAATTTTTCCTTTGTTTTCCAAAGTACATAGGTTACCCTGACTTGTACTTCTCATATGAGATTTACCTATCAAAACAGCTCTCTAACACACAGGCAAAATCACCTTAGGGAACTGGACTCGGATTCAGTTTGGGTAAAATGTGAGGAAGACTCCTATTTTACATGGAGGTTTTGGTGGGAGGCTTTTTGTTGTTGGTTAGGGTTTTTTGTTTTGTTTTTAAAGTATTGCTGCAAGGCAAAAGATGTAAATCTGCCTTCTACTCTTCTTAATTCTCAGATGTATTACATTCTTCATTGCAGAAGACAAAGCATTCTACCCAGACTAGCAATGCAAATATACTTCTGCACTGAAGTAATCATAAACTTTCCTTCATGACCTTGAGAAAACTTAGTTATTTAGACTTTTTTCTTGTCCTCTGTGCTGGAAGTTGTCCTCTCATCTAAGTTGCAGTGGGTTGTTTTGCAGATGAGGTTTTTCAACCAAGAATTCAACTGAAGCTAGCATCTCTTCCCTAGAAAAAGGTTAAGGGAAAAAATTTTCAGTATTTGAAACTGCTGGAATAGCATATTTTTAGTACAGAGGCCAAAGATTCAATGTTTTGGATTCCTATAGCTCAGTCAGTCTTACAGAACCCAGGGGCTCATTAGATCAGATCAGTTCTGATGAAGAATGAACCAAGATGATCCAAACGGGAATGTATTGGTGCTTATTACAGAAATTTAAAGTGCTTGTGAAGATAGGTGTTTGCTATGAATAAATTATTTTTTCCATAGCACAAGAGTAAATGCCAGTCCTTTTTGGAGAAAGAAGAATAATTTTTGCAGCCAACAGTCAACAACAGAGAGGTAGCTGAAACATCTAATTGAATTTTATTAAGTTCTTCAAGGCTGTGTCTATTAGCAAGGAGCACACTGCTTACCCTCTAGGAATTGATTTCTAGAGCAAAGCAATTGTTGCTGAGGTTCTAAAATACATGCTATGCTTGTTTCAGGGTTCTTTGCTTCAGACTAAATCTAGTTCAGGCTGAGTCCATGGTGGTGTGCACTAGGTACATTTCTAAAGAGCATCTTCCTCTTCCTTCAAAAATGAATTGGCTCTAATACTGCTCTGGAAGGTGTATCAGACCACAGTAACTGTGGCTGTGGAGAAAACCACTTCAGAAGTATGCTCCTTGTCTAAACTAAAGTGTTAATTTAGACAAATTTTGTGCTATCTCCTCGATGACAGTAGCTCTCAAGATAAGTATTGAACTTCAGACTTATGCCACTTAGGAGGCATTCAAAAGCACAACTTAACACCTTGCTTGACACTGAAATCAAGAACTTATCATAACATGAAAATAGCAAAGCTCTTCCAGAGGACATGCTGATGTCCAAAGGACCGCCAGTAAGTTGCACAAAAAGTTGATACAGACTTGCGTGGTACGAAGCTTTGCTCTCAGGGTGCATAACTGATGCAGTACATTGACTTCAAAGTTATTGGAGAGAGTGAAGGCATGGAGGTTGGGGGTATGGAAATGAAAAGAAGAATCAAAAATAGAGATAGAGCAGTGACCAGCTGGGAGAAGTGGTAGGGCCCCACATTAGCACCTTCACAGTGCAGAGGTGTTCCCTGGCACTACTTTCCTTGGGACTCCTTCAAACTCCTTGTCAGTTCTTATGATAGCATAAGCACCCATTGCAGCACACTTCTTCAGATGCACATGTTGTATACTGACTGGCTGGTAAGCTCTGCGCATCTGTATTGCAAGTTCATATTTTGGAGTATGCAAATGATTATATACCATGTTATCTACAGGGCTGAATATGCAAGTAGAATATGAAGAGTACAGGGTTACAGACTAAAAGCTATAAGGTCAATCCACAAGTACAGTGTTAAAGAATCTGGCATTGCAGCTCCATGAAGGCAAAGCTAGTTGGGATGTTTTCCCTTGGGGTGAAGGCACTGTCACAGTGCCTTTGGAGTATGCAAGTGAAAGGTTACTGGTGAAGGGTGGGCAATATAATTGGAAATTGAAGGTCCTTCCTCAGTATTATCAGTAGTTAAAACACTTAAGGCACCATACAACAAATATTATTCTGGAATAGGTATCTGTTGTGGTTTAAACACAGCAACGCAGCTCGTTCACTCACTCAATCCCCCTCTTCTTGCCCTCCCCCTGCTCCCGGAGGGATGGGGAGGGGAATCAAAAGAATGCAACTCCCACAGGTTGAGGTAAGAACAGTTTAGAAGGTATAACNAAACACAGCAACGCAGCTCGTTCACTCACTCAATCCCCCTCTTCTTGCCCTCCCCCTGCTCCCGGAGGGATGGGGAGGGGAATCAAAAGAATGCAACTCCCACAGGTTGAGGTAAGAACAGTTTAGTAAGTAAGGTATAACACAAATCACTACTGCTACCACCAGTAATAATAATGATAAAGGAAATAACAAGGGAAGAGAGTACAGCATCTCACCAGCATCAATAGATAACTCACCCCTACCTTGCCCAACTGAGCAGCCCAACCTCCTCCAACCCCCCAGAGCTCTAGCCCTTCAGTTACATCCTGGGCATGACATGCTGTGGTATGGAATACCTCTTTGGCTAGCTTGGGTCAGGTGTCCTGTCCCTGCTTCCTGCTGGCCTCCCCTTCTCCCTGGCAGAGCACGAGACTCAGAAAGTCTTTGCTCAGACTAAACATTTGAGCAGTAACTAAAAACATTCCTGTTATCAGTTCTGTTTCCAGGCTGAAACTCAAAACACAGAACTGCATCAGCTACTAAGAAGGAGAAAAAATGACTACTACTGCTGAACCCAGGACAGTATCCAAGAACCAGGTTCAGAGCAATGAAATACTGCATGGAGACCTCGTAGAAGCCTTGTATCTGAAGGGGGCCTATATGGATGCTGGGGAGGGACCCTTCATTAGGGACTGTAGTGACAGGACAAGGGTTGATAGGTTCAAACTTGAACAGGAGAGGTTTAGATTGGATATAAGGAGGAAGTTCTTTACTGTAAGGGTGGTGAGGCACTGGAATGGGTTGCCCAGGGAGGTTGTGAATGCTCCATGCCTGGCAGTGTTCAAGGCCAGGTTGGACAGAGTCTTGGGTGGCATGGTTTAGTGTGAGGTGTCCATGCCCATGGCAGGGGAGTTGGAACCTGATGATCTTAAGGTCCTTTCCAACCCTAACTATTCTATGATTCTATGATTCATTAAGCAGTAAGCACCCTACAGTTCATACAGTAGATAACTAAATCTTTGTCCTTTCAGACATCCACTACTGTTTTAAATGCCATTGTGTTCAGAAAAGTCACCTGCTAATTTCTCATCTTAAATATCTACATAGTACTGCTTCCAACCACTGTATGTAAAATTATTTGATCGATATTTTAGAGTGATAGCTTCTTTAGAAGCAGAAGCATTGATTCTAATAGTTTAAATCAAAGATACAGGACTGTCATCACTCAACAGTACTTACCTCCTTGTAATCTGAGTTAGATACTTAGTAATAAGTAATAATGGTTAGAACACAAAATGGATAACTGGAAGCTTTTATAATGAAAACTGTTATTGGTGAGTCATAAACAGCAACTGAGTGCAAATGAAAGGTGCATCTGTGTGGCACTTGCAGCCGCCAGATCTGTTTTTGCTTAAACAAGAAGCAGCCAGGTTATCAGAACAGTGGTTTTTTTAAGAAATAAATAGTCAGCTGTAGAAGGAACTGGTACCTGTCCTTCCCCCAGTGAAGCATGTGTTTATCTGGTGAAGCTAACTGTACTCTCCTTTTAGCTGAGGTTCTTATCCATATAAGAAAAAGCAAGGATATATCTGTAATGCCAAAAATTATTTGTCCCTGGTGTAGATAAAAGATCAGAAGCTGGCTATGGAGAGAATTATTGCTTACCCTTCTGGCTATGGAGAGAATTATTGCTTACCCTTCATCTAGCCTTTCTCCTACCCTTGAATTTCTTGAGTATTGGGAGTCCATAGTGAGTGCTCTCACATGCACTGTCAGTGCATCAATGTGATTTGCCTTTCCTCCAGGTCTATGCTCTTCGCTCACAGTTTTTCCCAATCTTCTGAAGAATATTGCAAGGAAAACATACCCTATGGGTTATTTATCCTCAATTTCCACAATACTAAAAAAGCATGTATATGTGCAACAGAGATGAGAATTTCTTCCACTACAGGAGGAGGTTCTTGAGATACAGTGCATTTACTACTAGCAGTTTAGCAACTGTAATTTTTGTCTTGCAATTAAATTTGTGAACAACACAGAATTAATGTAAGTATGATAGATTTTTTTTTGGCTGAAGTCTCTTCTGTTTCGAATTCTATATAAATTTCCATAAAGAATGGGCGTGAAATGCTTTAATTAAGTTGTGACAGCAATTAGCATCATTCATGCTGTCTTTGCACTGAGGGAAAGGATTAGGTTAAAAGTTAAAGTTTAAAGGCAGAAAAGCACCAGACATATCTACTAGATATTTTGGGGTTTGTTTTGTGTTGTGTTCTAGTTTTATGGATGAGAAGATTTGCATTAAGTCTGAATTGTATCACCAGATTTATACCAGTGTAATTTTCCGAGTTAATAAGGCTACTCTAATTTTCCTCTTTGCTCAGAATACTCCTTCTAATCTCTTTCATCAAGATCAAAATCTGCAAGTATATTTTCTCACAGAGATAGGATTTCTGTGTGTTTAAAAGCCTGCTTTCCCCTTATATTTGTTTTATTCCTTCTTTTCCTTTTGGTCTCCTGGGTGTTGATTACAAAGCCATTAAAACTTCTTGCTGTGGAAGTGAAAGTTTGATGTGGAATGATACTGGTAGCTGTCACCACCCAGCCCTTCTCCATTTTCAATTCATAGGAATTTATATATTGAAAGTCATGAAAGTTACAAACCTCTCTTTTGCGCCATTACGTGGTTCAGTCTTCAAAGGAACCTCAGGTCATTCAAGTGTAACTGGTTTATGCTCTGGATCTGGGAACTTTCTGCCTTCATTCTTATCATCCCTTTTCTGTCCTGCTCCTTTCTCCTTGTTTGTTTGTTTTGTTTTGTTTTTTTCCCTGAACTTAATTTTTTCTCTTCCAGCTGTTTCTTCAAGTTTCTCTTCCTTTTTAATAAACATTTTTTAATTCTTATTGACATGAACAGGTTGGCTGGCCTTTTAAGGTAAGTGAAAGCAACACCAATAATACTGCCCATTCTTGCATCTATTTGTGATTATTAATGTAATATTTTCTGGAATACAGCAAATATGACTTCTCTTTCCTAATGCTGCAAATGTCTTGCAGCACACATATCAGTGTACTATGCATAAACATGGGTGACTAAAAAGGTTGTATGTGGTCAATAATCAGTTCTATTGCTAGCAAAAAATCTACTGAATGTAGGTACAAGACAGTTTAAATAGCTTAGAGAACATTATATGTACTTCTAAGGATCCATCACTGTTCTGTCCTACTGGTTGTTTCAGCCTAGTGTTGTTATGGTTGATTTTAAAGTACTGTGCATATTCATGACCCATTGTTTCTTCTTCTTGTTGTCCTTGCCCTGTATTCAATGCATAGTGTCTGATAGCCACACATCTCTGTGGGGTTTTCTCCATCTGCAGCTGATTTGCAGCCTCAGAGCCCTTATCTATAGCAACATTCAGTACTAGAACAAAGGTCAGTGCTATAACCAAAGCTTCACAGAAAATAATTTCTTTGATGTGGACAGGTTTTATTATGGCTGAAACTTTCTGAAGGGTTTTTGTTTTCTTCGTGTAGCCCAGTGCTGGGGCTGTCTCAGGAATACTTACATGATCATAATAGATAAAAACAGGAGTGGAAACAGTTTGTTCTGTCATGAATGTGAGAGGAACTATGTGTGACCTGTAAGAGATTCTTTTCCTTTTTAAAAAGAAAGCAACATCTGAAAGAGCATGTTAAGTAAAACAACCAATAAATTTACCAAATTTACTTTATCAGATTTGAAATTTCCTGATCCTGATACAAATTTTCCATTGTATGCATGAAGTCTTTAGGGTTGTACAAGTGTTTCTGGGAGTAAAATTATGCTGCTTGTAGCACATATGATATGTAGCACATTATGATAAATGCATGCAAGTTATCCAAATGTCTAAGTGGTTTGCCTCTAGCAGACTCTACACAGACTTGGATTTTAAAACAGATACATCTTTGTGAATAGCATATTTCATTCTATAGTGAAACGTCCTCTAAAATCCTCATATTGATGATGAGTAGATAGTGAAGCTTTATGTAATCTTTTTATGAGAAGGATTAATTGACAAACCTTCTAATAATAAAGTGTTAGGTCAAAGTTAATTTGAATGCTGCACACTGAGATGTCATTCTTTCCTTGCATTAATGCTTCATAGAGAACACAGGGCTGCATTAAAGCAGTTTTAATAATATTGAGTTGCATCCAAAGGGTCAATGGTGCTCTCCTGTGACTTATTAAATTTCTGTTTCCTGAGGGCCACTGCAGTGATGTTCTTCATTTTCATACAGTAAGGCCATAGTGCTTTTGGGACTCTGTAATTTCTTCGTGTATGCTCAAATCACTGATTATGAAGACTTCTCTTATACTACAGGTTTGGGTTTTTTTGTACTTTTCAGTCAGTTTAATGTTTATTCAATAATTATATCTGTAGGTTGTTTGAACTCCATTAGAAGTTGAAAAACTGTATCACTTAAAAATTCTTACAGATATTGTTATTTTTTGATACTGGAATATGTAATAGTACAGTATATAGTATTCCATATAAAACAATTCTATATATGAGCATATACAGTATTCTGAAATATACATATTCAGTGAAGAAAATGCTTCTATATTAATTTTTTTTTTCATATACAAGAAAAAATACCAAGGTAAAACTGGGTGGGTCAAGCCAATTTCTGAATATAAATATAAATATAATAAATATATTAAGACAATAAAAGAAGGAATGGGGCTCTACAGGTTTTATTACAGTGTTTGAGTGTGATGCTTATTTCAGCAATCCCACAGGAAAGCTTTTGTCATTATTGCTTGTGTTGTTCTTGTAAAGTCCGTCCTAAAAGGTTTTGTGCTGCAGGTGGATATCAATAGCACTGGTGAAATCACAACAGTCAAACATGTTAATCTTTTCCAAATGAGCATTCTGGAGTACATGCTGATAATATTTTTTGGGGGATAGAGTTGTCTTGTTTAACATCTTTGTTGCTGACATGGACAGTGGGATTGAGTGCGCCCTCAGCAAGTTTTCTGATGACATCAATCTGTGGGGTTTGGTGGATATGCTGGAGGGAAGGAATGCCATCCAGAGGGACCTTGACACGCTTGTGAGGTGGGCTGATGCCAACCTCATGAAGTTTAACCATGACGAGTAGAAGATCCTACATCTGGGTCGGAGCAATTCCAGGCACAGCTGCAGGTTGGGCAAAGAGGAGATTCAGAGCAGCCCTGCAGAGAAGGACTTGGGGGTGGTGGTTGATGAGAAAATGAACATGAGCCAACTGCAGTGTGTGCTTGCAGCTCAGAAAGCAACTGTATCCTGGGCTGCATCAAAAGGAGCGTGACCAGCAGGTCAAAAGAGGTGATCCTGCCCTTCTACTCTGCTCTCGTGAGACCTCACCTGGAGCATTGTGTGCAGTTCTGGTGTCCTTCAACATAAAAAGGACATGGAGCTGTTGGAACAAGTCCAGAGGAGGGCCACAAGGATGATCAGGGGACTGGAGCATCTCCCATATGAAGACAGGCTGAGAGAGTTGGGGCTGTTCAGCCTGGGGAAGAGAAGTCTGCATGTAAACGTCAGAGCAGCCTTCCAGTATCTGAAGGGGGCCTTGTAGGGATGCTGGGGAGGGACTCATCATTAGGGACTGTAGTGACAGGACAAGGGGTAACGGGTTCAAACTTAAACAGGAGAGGTTTAGATTGGATATAAGGAAGCAGTTCTTTACTGTAAGGGTGGTGAGGGACTGGAATGGGTTGCCCAGGGAGGTTGTGAGTGCTCCATGCCTGGCAGTGTTCAAGGCCAGGTTGGACAGAGTCTTGGGTGGCATGGTTTAGTGTGAAGTGTCCCTGCCCATGGCAGGGGAGTTGGAACTTGATGATCTTAAGGTCCTTTCCAACCCTAACTATTCTATTATTCTGTGATATTATGGTTGTGTAATATATTTGTGAGCTGGAAACACTTTGGTATGCAGTCATCAAGTATTGGCCACATGATGCATGAATCCTTGATCTTACAAAAGGAATCAGCTCATTTTCTTTTTCCTCTCAGGAGACAATCCATAGAAATTTTCTACCCTTAAGAAACTATAAGTAAAATGTCCTTTTTGTAGGGCAACATCTTTTTTTTCATAATGGTAAAAGAATAGTATTTATGTCTCTCCATGAAACAAATTACTGATATGAATCCAGTTACAACATAAAATATTCTCAGACATCCCCCTCACTCTGCTGGGAAAAGAGTAGAGTACCATGCAGTCATGAAGTGTGGTGGAAGAGAAAGTAGTGCGTGGTTGCCATTTGATGTGAAAATTTAATTTCCTTTTATCAGAAACAGTAAGAATTGTATCATCTTCAATCACTACTGGAAAATTTAAGTTTTTTCCTTCAAGTCAGATATATTTCATTGTCTTTGTAAAAAAAAAAAAATAAAAAACCCCACATCAAACTAAAAATAAGCCCAGTGAGAAATAATGAAATACAGACATTTCATCAGATTTGCTAGTTTATAATGTAAACAGTCTATATATGTGTGTGAAGAATTTCATTAATTTTAAAATGTTACCCTACCAGTCAAAATGATTCATGTTAGCTGCTTCTCAAAGCTTTTCACAGAATTCAGAGATGTCAACATTTTCTTTCAAATTGTCAGATAAGACTTTAACATCTTAAGATTCCATATTAGATTGAAAGCCCATTTTTCAGAAGTGATACTGCTCAATTGTTCCTCAGACCATGTTTATTTTTCCTATATTTAAAATCATATCATGACACTATTGATTTTAATATTTACTTTCATCCAAAAATAAAAACCATGCTTGTATTCAAGACTGTTCTGGAGCAAGACATGGTCCTGAACCAACGAAAAGGGTACTGTAATCTCAGCCTCTGCTAGGAGCTTGTTTGTTTGCCAGTTATTCAAATATAGACATAAATGACATGGGACTGAAAGTCCTTTTTTTTTAATAAATTTTAATTATAATTCTAGCTCAATATTGTGACAGGTTTGCTTTTTTGAAATGAAAAGTTAATGACCCATATAATGAATAAATCAAATGGTTTTATTCACTTTGCACATGTTTCCTTACAAAATTAATCAGAAATGGAAAAGCTTGTTTAATCATGGGATGTCTTGTTGAAGCAGATGTTTATCAGTCTCCAAAATGTAATATTCGTTGTCAAAGCTTCTGCTCAAACCATGTGTGTATTTGGCTTCTGATGAAGGAACGATAGCAGACCCTTAATTAATATTTTTTCACACTGCTGCTTAGGCAATGTTTGTCTGGAACTCTGTTATTTCTATGCAGGGTGTGAGGGTCTCACAGTTAATTTTCTTTAAAGGAAGAATGAGAATGTCATGTTTTCACTGGGGTGTTATATTCCCCACAGACCACTGCTCTCCCTTAGGAGCCAGTAACAGTTTGAAAGATGTCATTGTCTACTACTGACATTTCTTTCATTTAGAAACTACTTTGGTAAAAGATATTTAACCCTAACACGGGGTTAGAAAACTAATTGGATGGTGTTACTAACTCTTATTATTACTGTAATTACTTTTGTTTTCATCTTAATTTCCATTTTCTCAAGATTTGTCCCCTTTGGAGCAGAGGAAGAGGAGGGTGAAATGAAACCGCACAGATAACTCCACTGATGTTTGTTTAGGCTTCAGAAGTAGAGGGGTTTATCATATAAACTCACATACTTCAGTTAGCACATGAAAACTACATAATTACATTGGGGCAATGCAGTCTGATACATATGGTTTTCATTGCAGTGAAAGTTAGTGGGTTTCTGAGCATTGTTTGTTTGTTATTCAGTTAAAGAGTTAGGATATAATTTCAGAACACAGCTTTGGTCAGATTGGTTTAAATTTCCTGATGAAAAGCAGTTTCAGTAGTGGATTTGGATAGAAAATTTAACTGCAACCAGAATAACTGTATTGATGTTGTTTGCTGTACATTCTAATTTTGCTGAAATGATGTTTGCTTTTTAACTTCTCTTTACAAAATACATATTGATTACAAAGTGCCAAGTATTATAAATTATGGTTTCATTCCATATTGAGTAGGAGCAATTTTTTTTTGAAGTCTTCAAATCTACAAATCCCAGGTAGATAGAGAATAACGTATTAAAAATTATGAATTCTGGTTTCCTTTTGGCAGCCAGAATGCAAGAATAAATGTTGTTTTGCTCCTGTTTGCTTTAGGTTATCTTGATAAGGGTTTTTTTAATATGTAAAAGGTCTTTGATTTTTGTAAACAAGTGTGAATGTTTCCAGGGCAGGATGAACTCCATTGTGTTCAGTTTTCACATCCTGTAGCAGAGGTCTGATATTCTGAGAGAGAGGGGTTTTGTTAAGAAGTTAAACAAAACAAGATGCTTCTAATGATTGAGCAAATACCATAAACTTCTTACAGGAACTTCCATTTTAATGATTTTAAGCTTGTTTGTACACACTGGAAAACTTTCTGCATTCTGTTATTAATACCATCTAAAGGTTGAGCCCAATTTGTTTGAATGCCTGGAAGCCAATTCATATAGTTCAATACTTATTCTTAGGCTAAATATAGGAAAGCTTGAGTAAAATTCAATTCCTCTGACTTGTGTTGTTCAGTAGGCTAGGGGAGATAACACAGTTGTTATTTCTAAATCTGAAATATTATATATATTCCAAGAAGAAAATAGGACACATGTAATGATTTATGGCAACGGTGTAAGAGAGAAGCTGATCATCTAGAATGTTCTGTTTTCTTGTGCAGCTCTTTAAATGGCAATGAATCTGGGAAGTGATTGCTCACAATCAGATTTAATTGAATTCCAAGACTTAATCCACAAGTCATTGTGAGAATGTATTTGTATAAGAAGCAAGACCGTTTTTATTGACCTGGGGTCTTTAGAACATAGGGAAACATTTTATCTTGGAGACAAACCAAAATGCTTTACTGTCTTGCCCGCAAAATTAAAAAATGCTCTCACAAATGTAATGCAACTAGCAGGAGTACCACAAAGAATTATTGTGTTGTGTTTTCCTGATTGAATCTGGCCTGCAAATGTGAAAAAGAAGAATTTCAATCCTGCTTTAAATGCGGATCACAGAACAGCAATAGAAAGCAATCACTACTGACTCTGATATGCACATATGTTACAGAAGGGAACGGCAATAACAAAATAGAAAATTTGTCTGCGCCCTGAGCAGTTATTGGGATCAGATACCGTGCTGGTTCAGTCTAGTGTAATTTTCTTCGTAGTAGCTAGTATGGTCTGTTTTAGATTTGTGTTGGAAACAGTGTTGATAACACAGGGATGTTTTAGTTACTGCTGAGCAGTGCTTACACAGAGCCAAGGCCTCTTCTGCTCCTCACATCACCCCACCAGTAAGCAGTCTGGGGGTGCACAAGGACTTGAGAGGGGACACAGCTGGGACAGCTGACCCACCCTAGCTGACCCAAAGGATATCCCATAGCATATGGTGTCATGCTTAGCATGTGAAGCTGAGGGAAGAAAAAAGAAAAGGAAGGAGGGGATGTTTGGAGTAATGGTGTTTGCCTTCCCAAGTAACTATTACCTGTGATGAAGCACTGCTTGCCTGGAGATGGCCAAACGCCTGCCTGACCATGAGAAGTGGGGAATGAATTCCTTGGTTAGCTTTGTTTGCATGCACAGCTTTTGCTTTACCTATTAAATTGTTTTTATCTCAACCTATGAGTTTTCTCACTTTTACCATTCAAATACCTCCATCCTGCCATGAGGGGAGTGAGTAGGAAAGTAGCTGTGCAGGACTGAGTTTCTGGCTGTGATTAAACCGTGACAGATAGATTCAGTGCCGGTGCAGTACATATCTTCTATTGACAATGAAGATTTAACTCACCTAAGCTTTTCACTAAGGAAGCCCTGGATTTTTCTCACCATTGCAGGATTTAGGAACTTGGAAATTTCTGGTAAATTGCTAGCAGCTATTGTTGAGTCTCAGCCTGTGTGTTTGAGTCTTCACAGAGAAATGGGGTTCCTTGGGGTAGTAAATTTGTCTTCATGAGGCACCTGATTGTACCCATGTCTAATCTGTTGGATACTCAAGGCTGGTGCTTCCTGGATGTCCTGGGACAGATGGACTTGTTTTGGTCAAGCAGATTGCTTGGGGCTGGTCTCTTAA
The DNA here is from genome assembly GCA_002631895.1 of Agapornis roseicollis. Classification (NCBI taxonomy): domain Eukaryota; kingdom Metazoa; phylum Chordata; class Aves; order Psittaciformes; family Psittacidae; genus Agapornis; species Agapornis roseicollis. The sequence continues at coordinate 114,126 of NDXB01006576.1, read as the reverse complement.
GGGCTGGCTCAGCTATCCTGAGCACTCAGCAGCCACTGAAAAGCAGCTCACTGCTTACTGATACTGACCCCTACCCTTGCACACATCAATGCGTGTACATGCACATACACACTGGATCCTCCTCTAAGTGCCTTTAGTTGACCCAGTAGATGAGTACCCTAATGTAATACTTTTCAAGGGAGAATCTTCTTCATCTCTCCCCTTCAAGAGATCTGTAAGAATTTTGGTATATTGAGCATGTCTGAAAGCAGCAAAGAGAATAAAAATAGCAATCTTTCTGTCTTGAGGAGGAAATACTAGTGTGTACCTGCAGTGTACACAGAGACTCCCTTCCTGAGATGTGAGATATAAGCTCTGTTTGTTAAAGATTGGCTCAATTATGGTCTGTTTCTACCAGAGGCTTCTCAAGGTGTTTTGTCTTACTTATAAATGGAGATACCTGAAGTTAATTTGATCAGATAGAAAACGGCTGCTTCAGTAAGCTTGCAGTATTGCTGTCCTGAAAACATTCTCCTTGTGCTTTGTTCTTTGTTTGGGAACATTTTCCAATTGTTAGGAAATAGTCAACTTGTTTTATGTGGCACTGACTAGTTTTGACTGAGAATAACTGGAGAATTCCTTGATAATATGCTGTTCCCTCATTGCTGTCCCTTTATGTATTTTCCTGTGTTGTTTCTCTCATCAAAGTACTCTTCTAACATATAAATGACAGTAATCTTGCTTGCTAGATATTGTTTTCCAATCTTCCATAAAGATTGAAAAGCCTGTAAATTAACTTCTCTTTTACTGTATACTTTGATTCTGTTGCAGATTATTAGCTGCTACTTTGCCTTTCTCTTTGTGCAAAGATAACCCACCCATCCATAATTCAGTACCCAGAGTTCAGCTTGAATCACATTCCACCTCTTGCTATAATTCTCTTTCATTCCATTAAGCACACAGTCAAGTGGAAAAGTTCAGAAATAATGGTTCAACTGTACTCTGCTGCTCTGAAATTAAATATGAAACTCTGGGGTATAAGCTTTCTTTGATTCACGTGCATATGTCCTCCAAATTAAGGGCATAGATCTTCAGATAAAAGTGAGAATATGCAGTACTTCATCATGCATTTTACATGTCAAGTGGAAGCTTAGTTTCAGGAATTGGTGGCTGGTAAATTTGACACCTTGACTGCAAAAATTGCAACCATAAAATCAGTAACTACTTCAATCAAATATAGTCCAGGAACATTTCTGATGCTTTTTAAGTAAAGCAGGAGTGCCCAGAGACACTTCTTAGCAAAACTGTATTTTAGACAAATCTTCACCAAAGGGAATAAATACTTGAGTGGCATGAGTCTTCCAGATTTCCAAATGGCCAATGTTCATAGAAGAGGAGTTTAAATACTGTGGAATAAGGGAGGCTGAACCCTGATGAAGTATTTGAAAGAGTCTGAAAGGAGGTGTTTATTTCTCTCATGTGTTGTTTTTATTTATCTGTTCCAGGAGCTCAGGAACTGTTTGTTGTAAACCAAATCACACCTAAAGCACATCACTTAGTCCATGACTCATGTAGCTGCAAAGAGCTCAAACATATTAATTGAAACACAATAGTTTTATGGAAATACCATGGCTCAGGAGCATGTGGGAGTCTCTGATTTATCAGTATTGTCAGTATTCCATACTGCCCAAATCCTACTGTATCCTAGGTGGGCTTAATGGAGAAAAATGCCATTGATGAATGAATAAAATGGACCTTAAAAGCTTTTTTTTCTAAATTTTATTCCAACAGTGAAATTCCCTGAGCAGTTTCAAACAGATTAGTTCTGAGGGAGAGAAAGAGAGAGTAAGGAGTGAACATGGCACCATCAACTATCCCTTCCTGAATGTGAAAATGGTATCTTGCAATCCTTTCTACCACAAGGAAGTTGAGCTAATCGATAGTTAATGGTCTACAGGTGAACTGATGGTTTGTGTCTGTGACAGATGCAGACTTACACACCTTACCCCAAAATTTCACATTTTGTAAAACTTTCGGATGCTCTAAATTGTGTGAAACATGATGTATATGCTGTCATTGTGCCAAGTACTTACCTTAATTGCTTATTTGTACTGGCTTGGGATAATTTTACTGAGTAAACTCCTCTTTTTTGACAACACTGTGGGGTTTGTACTATGAAATCACACGAGTTGAGTGTTAAGAAATAGTGCAAAGTGCTATTTCTATTCAATTAAAGGCATGTGCCAATCTTAGTTAACCACTCATGATTATAAATGAAAGTCCCAACACCAGTAAAGAATTATATTTTCAGATGCAATAGCCCGGAAACCATTCTGTCAGAACACTCCCATTCTTTTAGCAGTAACTGAAAATTATCAATTTTACTGATTAAAATGCCTGGTAATTCAGCTAAAGAAGCAGCATATGGGTTTTGTCATTAAGGTTATTAAACCTGCATTTCAAGCTCATTTGTCTCCCATATCACTTCTTTCATTGGTGAATTCCAAATTTCCTGACTGTTAAATCTCCTCAGTCTTTCAGAAATTTGCCATAATATGCACGTTAAAAGAGCATGGCAGTACAACAGATTCATATAGGCTTTCTGCAGTAAGTGTTAAAATCTAAGGGTCTGGTAATGAAATTTTCCCCCTTTTCTTTTGAATCACCTATAATATCAATATTCCAATTTTCTACCAGAGTATTTAAGGAAGAACTGCACCTATGACATACTAGCAAGCTGGTCCCTAATTAAAACCAACCATTGGAGAGAAAGGCAATTTCATTCACCAAGTGTGTGTTTTTATAATAAAATGATACACACCAAGACACCTAACTGCATTTTATTTCATTCGATGTTACAGCTGAGCTGAGCTCTTATTTTAGAGTGTGCCCACTGTTAGGGTTTGGGAAATCCTGATTTTTAATATCAGGTTCAGCTACTGAGGAGATGAACCATTCTCAGCAGCTTTAGGTTATTTTATTGTTTCAAATACGTATTGGCAGAAGGAAGTTATGAGAGTTACCCACGTTATTCACACAGATGCTATGAATGCAATAAAAAGTCACTAATCATTATTACACCTGAGATCTATTAACTCTTTAATTCGTATCAGTGTGATATCCCTTCTCTTTAATGGCATTGAAGATTTCTCCCTTTCATGCACAAAGGTGACTGAAGTAGACTTGCTTTTGCAGGGAGCTCATATCTTATACAATTTAAGAGTATTTGTGCTTTACATCACAAGGAACCAGTATGCACAGAAGTATGGGGGAAAGGCAAGCAGTGGATTTACACAGGCAGCTGTTTTTTCTGGTGTCAGCAAGTCCAGTCCTGCAAAAACTGGCACCCCTCATGATGCTGTCTGAATAAACTGTTCACATGCTGTCACAGGTTGCCTTTGTGGGCAGAGTATGATGTGGACAGGCAGGAGGAAGTGATGGTGCAGATTGCTCATATGCGTTGTCTTGAGGACATGCTGTTGGTAAGCTGAACTTGAACAGCTGTACCTGAACAGCAACAAAAACGAAAGATACAGCTTGAGATTGAAAATTAGTTTCTGGGAAGTGCAGCTAACTGTGGGGAAGGGCTGGTTAGGAACGATAACTCCCTTAACAGGAAATGGGTCTTGCTCTGGAAGGGGGGATGACAATGATGATTTAATAAACAAAATTAGTGCTAATGATTTGTGAGCACTTTGAGTTTATTTTAACAAAAGGACTGATTTTCTCAGTTGGCACTGTCCCAGAAACTGGATGTTCTCAAGTGGAGTGGGAGTTGACTGGGAAATTAAGTTGTTCTGAAATCACTTGGGTTCATGCATTTTAAAGCTTGGAACTAATCTAAAAGTGACCAGTGTACTGATTTACCAAAACCGGTTTATTATGAATTTAATGTGGCATTTTTTTAATGGTATGTCTCACTTATTTGACTACAGGAAATAAACAATTGGTTAATATTAACTCTTTTTTCTAATGCTGCTTACTATGCTTCATTTTGGCAGTTGTAGGAATAGCAATTGATGTAAGCAAGAAGAAGGGAAGAAATCATGGCTGATTGATAGAAAGTTTTATCATGCAGAATTCCCTGAAGTTACAAAAGTCAGATTTTGACCTATTTTTTTAAATGCAAGAGACAAGAGGGTAAAAATAGACCAAAACAAATCAGTGGCTTCTTGTGAGTTAACGGTCAAACACACCCAAATAAGGAAAGATTTCTTCTGAGAATCAAAGAAACAAATACCCAGTGTACACCAGATATATATATATATATATGTAAAAGCAAAGTAATAAAAAGCAGACTTGAATACTTATCACTCATCTAAATGTATTTTGGTAACTTTCTTGTTACACAGTAAGATAAAATGCCAAAATATAAGCCTAATCCACTTATTAGAGATAAAATTGCTAATTGTCTAAAACACTATTTTATTCCTCTCCCAAATCCTAGTCTGGATAACTAGAAAAATAAGACTTGCTATAGCTGGGGGGGAAATGTGTATCTTGCAATAGTTGAAAAATCGAAATGCACATGTGTCAACAAGTCTGACAAATGTGTGAGCAGACCAAAGGTGCGAAGATTTTGTTACACAGAAATTAGTTACGCCACTGATATGGAAAACAGCAGGGGACTTGCAAAAAGTACTGAAAATGGAACTTTCCTAGCTGTCAAACTGGAAATACTTCAATGGAAGTGTCCACTGGCTTTTTGGTGTGCTCTCTGGTGAAACTCTGGTGCTTCAAAGGGCTTCCTTCCTACCTTTTAAATACTAATTTCATACACAATTTATGCCATTGCCATGTAGACTAAACTTCAGTGCTGCCAGTACCTTGATGGCCTCATGCTGCCATCAGCTGACTGTGCAGTTTTTACACTTTTAACATTTCACCAATTGCTGATGCTCTTCCTTTTCCTTTTGTATTCCCACTGGATCATCTTTTTAAGAACTGGTGCATCAGCAGTGCCAATAACAAAGCAAGGTAGTTATAACAGTGACAGATAAAGAAGCAAATGGTTCATCATTCCTTATAAGTCCTTAACTAGACCTTTTAAAGGTGCATTTTTTTTTCTTCTGTAGTAATTGCTTTGATTGCTTTTATAGAGTTTTGTGCAGTGAGCATAAATGCAATGTATATTTTTATTATTATTTTTTTTCCATATTGTGACACAAGCCTTGAATCTCTGAGATAAGGCAATTTACATCTGGCATTTGGGAAAATGATTGCATTAGCCCATTTCTATTCTTAACATTACTTGCCCGATGATTCATTTGAGGTGAATTTTTATCTCATGCTTTGCCCTTATCTTTCTGAGCATAGACCATTATCAGATATGCATCATTATAAATGTCACAGACAGACCTGATCACTTTTGAGCTTTTCTGAATAAATAGTGGCTTTCTTTCCTCATTTTATAAGTACAAAAATGGCAGTCAGTTATATTCAGGAAGTAGTGGCCTCTTTTTTTTTTTAATTACCTACTTCCCAGAAGCTGAGGTGATTTGCTTTAAAGATTCCATTTTGGATCTGCTGTTTTATATGAATTAATGCAAATAGTCAAGTCACTGCCCAGTGATTAAGTCAGAGATGGTTCATAGGAAAGCAATTTCGGTGGACATGATTTGATGTGAAGCCAAAACGGCAGTTGCTTTAGCACTGTATAGCACAATATAAATCTCTACAAGCAGAGCCCTGGGATGGGGATCTCAGGACATGTGTTAATGCCAGCAGGGAAAGGAAGGGCAGGCATGTGTTGGATTCTGCAGGCTGGGTGCATAAGACCCAGCAGGCAGTGCCACAGCCCGGACTGTTCTCCTGAGTGTTGGCAAGCTGGGTCTCTTTTCAGAAGAGAAACAGGGATGACCTGTTCTTTCTAATAGTGGTGGTTGCACATGTGATTTTTCTCTCCTTTCTATGTAATAAATTGGTGGGTAAAGCCAAAGAAATTTCAGGTTGGTTTCCTCAAATATCCATTTGAAACAGACTGATTCATATCAAACCAGTGCTCCTCAACTGGGAAGCCAGACTGCAAAACTCTCCAAGCCAGGGATCCACCCAGACATAGCAGAAGAGCTGTGCTCGTGTTAAAATGTTGACAAAAAGCAAAGAAGCAACTGATGACCAGTGTTTGCTTTTCCTGTGGTTACAAAGCTGCCTCTTTTCATCTCTGTTTTGCAGAGCAGCTACACCTACAGCTGCCATTCCATTTTGCTTCCCTTTGGCAAGAAACCAGAACAGTAGGTTGGTAGTCTCAATAGGATGAGTGGGATGCTCTGCATCATGGTTTCCTTCTCACTGCCAGTCTTGGAGGATGCTGAATATTGTCATTGTTATGGAAGAGAGGAGAGATAACAGATTTATCACACTGGCCTAGTGCTCAGAGGTGTAAATAGGTGACTCCATGTTTAAACATGGATGGATGAGTCTATAAACAGTTTCCCGACTGGGTAGAAGCCTATATAAAGATGTGGCCTGAGAATTACAGAAGAATGTGAGACTAAGAAATTAAGATTTTTTTCTTTGCCAGTCTTGTATTTAGGCTGTTACCCAGCTTTATTCTCAGAATTTCAGCTTTCTTGGCTGCTTCCACTGTATCTCCGAAGACTCAAGACTATAGCTAACACATATTCACAAAGGATGAGTTCTGCAGGTTCCTGCTGTCAGAGGTTAAATTTGCAGCTTCAGTCTATGTATTTGTGTGGTAAAAGTATTTTCATCTTTCATTTGCTATAGAGTTTAAATTGCCATCAACCTCTGTTAGAAGCTTTGGTTAATGTGTACAACAAAGTGCTGTTTCTTTCTTGGTCCCAGTCCCAACCCAAAATGTTTTTCAGTCTCATTCTAGCTTATTAAAGGAATATATTGTTTCCATTGTCCAGTCCAATTTAGTTACAGCTGCCAGCCCAAGCAAAAGTCAGATCCACAGCAATTACTACCTCAAATTAAGACAAATACAACTTGGGGGGACAGCTTATAATGATTTTCTCCTAGTGTGCAGTAAAATGAATTTGCTGTTATTGAAGATGGCTGAAATTTTTCCAGGAAAATTAGGAAAACCTCAATTAAAGTAAATCAAATGTTCTGAAGACATGTGTCAATTACGACAAAACTTTGTTGGAAACCTGCTCCCTTCTCATCTTGCCTGCAGGACTGTTAGCCAGATTCAAGACTCCTTTACTAGTAGGTTGTAAAGAAAGAATTGTTCCCAGGCTGGTTTTCTGCCTTCTTTCCCGATATACAGACTGCTGGTTTGCTTGGGCCAGGAGATCTACACCCAGCTTGGTGTCTGGACTCCCCAGCTCTGAAGCTGTCATATCAGCAGACTAATGTCTCTCCTGCACCCCATAGGAACAAGCTCCATAGCAGCATGGAAGCTGAGAAGCTCCTGCTGCAAGTTTAATACCAGCTTTTGTAGCACTTGGGCACAGGGTTCAAAGAAAGAGAAGAGGATGAGCCACTGGGATTTCCACGAATGTTTTGAGAATCAGTGAAACAGATTTTGAAGCACTGTTGCTTAAATTTCTTCCCCCCTCCTATTTTTTTATAAAGAAATAACTTGAGAGAGATTTAGGGTAAGATCAGGCCATACATGTGCTAAGGCAGGTCAGGTAAGGAAAGGAAGCCCCACTTGAGTCTGTACTACTGAGCCACTAGAAAAGAGCAACTGTTCAGCCATTAGCTCAGCACTACAGAGAAAGGGCTGTAGCTCATCAGCTGTGGATTTGGGCATCCACCCAATTGCATCCAACTTACTACCTGTATCATTTTCTTGACCAATAACTCAACCTGTCTCTGCAAAGGTCTTTAGTGGTGCAGCACATGTAGCCAAGGAAGTCTTTCTGACACACATCAGGAAGTCCATCAGCAGCTACAGTATACGATTAATATCTGCTATACCTTGTTGTATTCTTAATATATAAGGAGTGATTCAAGAAGCTCCATTTGTGGAAGCTGGGAAATACTGCAATGAAGTATGCTGTGTTCAGTATTACTCTTTCATATTTGCTCCTGTTTGCATTAAGAGACAAGAAGCCTGATGACAGGCTCTGGGCGCAGCCCTGAAACTTCATTAACTAATGATCCTTCTTTAGTGCAATGCTGCTTTCGAAGGTGGTGATCTTTGCTGTCATTGGGGTCTCTCCCTTGGTCCTGACAGTTTGACATACTCCTACTCTCTGCAACTTTGTTAAGCTAAGAACTGCTACCACAAATAACATCACTCTGCCATGTTAAAATTAAAAAAAGAAGAGGAAACATTGAAGACTTGACAGACAATTTTACAGAATGAATTTAAATGTCTGGGTGAGATAGAATGATAGTAGTTGACAACTGAAGTTCCTTCTTTGTGAATCAACTTGATAAACTCAAATGTAAGCAAGGAGGGCAACAGTTATCTCAGTTTTTAACAAATCTTAACATTTATTGTGACTATAATTGGAATTGGTAAAACAAAATGCTGAATCTGAGTGCAATAAGATTTGATTATTCATATTCTTAAACAAAATTCTACCATGACAAAAATATTGCTCTTTGGTGACAGTTACAAAGAATAAAGAACAGTGAATCATTGACATTAGTAGTCAGAAAATTTAAACAGAGGGAAAACAGGCAGAATTAGTTTGTAATTGTTTTTACATGGTGAAATCATGAAATCCTCATTCTTGGGAAGGCAGGCACAAGAAATTCATCCTCTCTAACAGGTATATTTGTGCCAGTGTTTTGCCTGAAGGACAGTGCAAGGAATACATAACCTAGCAGTGGTTAGGAACACCTATGTTCTCATTAGACTTGAACTGCCCTACAGTGCACTGGCTTGGTAAAAGATTTGGCTAATTCATGGCACTGAATTAATAGAAGAAGCAGTATAACTTTCCTAATATATTTCTCACAGTGCTGTGCACCTCAGAACACAAAAAGACCCAAAACATCTGCCGAAAGAGGTGTTGCAATTCACAGGCTAAGAAAAGGAAACATGAACATGTGGCATATACACAAAATACAGATGGAAGCCCCTCAGTTCCTATGGCAATGAGTATGGCACAAGGGCTGCCATGAAACAGAACTTACAGAATCTTGGGGTTTGGTTATCTGACTGTTTGCATTTGGATTTAGTTTAAAAGGCTGCCAGCTGAGAAATAGCCACAGATAGATATGTCCTAGCCTGCATCCTGTGTCCAGCTGTGTGTTTGATCACTGCAGTATGTGCGTCAACGCAATTGTTTATCATTAGATGGCAGTAAGATATGTTAAACAGAGGAGATTTTTGAGCACCATTTCTTCCTTTATGTTTCACTGATATGCTGATACTAATAAAGAGACAGCAATATAAAAAGATTTTCTTAAAAGAGCACAGGGACAGTGCCTATGTTATTTAATTTTATTCCTGTATTCATAACTGCCTTAAAGAATCTCATTCTTGCTTCAGGATCCTTGACCTAAAGGGGTCCTCACTCTTTCCATGTCTCCTTCTTTTTAAGGAAGAAATTGTCATTTACATGAAATCAAATATAAACCGAAAGTTTCTTCAGAAGGGGTTGTGGAAGAGAGACAGAAAATTAGGGAAGTTTGTTATTTACCCTTTTTTTTCCCAGATTATGCATTATAACATATTGCATTTACAGCTTAATACCTTTCCTTTCTTTTTAATGTGAATAGATGAAGGTCAGTTCTCCCAGAGTTAAATGTAAAATCAATTAAGTGATCAGAAGTGAGATATGTACCACAGTTAGAGGAAGGAACTCAGCACTTGTAAGCCCAACATAAGTCAGGAATTGCTGATCAAATAAAAGATGTTCACTGTCAGTCATATTTATCAACCCTTCTGTATCGGTCAAAATGCACATGTAAATGGTCATAGTAGGGACTTCCCAAAACAGAACAGACAAGCTCTAGAGGACTTGAATTCTTCCCAGCTGGCTTCAGACATCAGCCTTGTCCTGTTGGGCCACCTCTGTAATCAATAGGAAAAAAAGAGGAATTCTCTAGAGAGATCCTCTACATGTCCATAGCACACCTATAATCAGGACTGTCTTGTTACTACATAGTGATCCTAGAGAAACTCCTCTTCTAACCCAAAGCACATTAATAATGTGCCTGAATGTTTCTATGGGAAACTGGCTGAAAAGTGTTTAGGTATTTCTAACAAAACAAAAAAAAAGATGAACCATTCATTGCAGGAGCAGAGGAGTTTTGGTCTACAGCAGTCACACAAAAGGGAAGGATGGGAATCTGTTCAATTCCAATCAGACAATTAGCTACAGAAGATGTACATGTGCAAGGTAAGCTTGACCTTCTTTTCTAGGTCACATAAAAGAAAAATTAAGATTTTTGTATAGCTCAGAGGAAAACCTTGTTCATGCCTAACTAGATAGAAGAGCACTGTTTTAAGCCTCTTAACCCATGCAGAGTGCCTCATACACACACATACACAATCACTGCGGTGTCTAATGTTCTATACAGCAAAGACCTATGCCTATTCTTAACTCCAGAATGTGTTCATTTGTTTTTCATTCAGTGAAATTTTTCATGTGCTGAAGGTTAAATTTTGTTATGACTGAAGCTTAATGGTGAATGCTCCAACTTTGATGTTTCTTTGGTTCATAAACCTGAAAAAACACTTACAAAATTGTCTCTAAAACAGAACCATATTTGAAGTTAAAAACAGGGAGGGTTTGGAAATCATTTGTTGTAATCTTATAGTAGGCTTGGCTGCTGAACTTTGGGTTCCATCAAAGTATGAGACCAGATCTGTAATAGACTTTTTCCAATAGCTGCTGTTGCCCCAGCAAAATCTTACTGTTAAATACTACAAAATATTGGTATCTATTTTTTTTAATCTTCCACTAAATGAAGTATTGCATTTATATATTATATAAATGATGCTCACATTTATATCATATAAATGTGAGCCTCAAATAATGAGATTGTGAGAAAGAGGGAAAGGAAACAGAAGAAATTCCCCATGAGACAAACATCTGCTCAAGCTCTGTTCTTCAACACTCCTTTTTTTGTACGTAGACTCAGTTTAGAAAGCCAGTCAGCTGCTGAAAAACTAGACACAGAATTGTTTAGTTTTCAGGTGACCTCTGGAGTTTATCTAAGTTTATTTGAACCCACAGCTCAAGCAGTCACCTAAGGTAGATTGTCCAGTTGTGATTTTAGTATTTTTCCAAATGAAGATTCCATAGCCTCTCTAGGCAACCTGTTCCAGTGTTTAACGCTCACAAGGAAGAAGCATTTCTTTGTGTTTAGATGAAATTCACGTATGTTAATTTGTGCCCATTGCCTCTTGTCCAGTCCCTGGGTACCATTAAGAAAAGCCTGTCTCCCCCTTCTTCATTTCTGCCCATCAGGTATTTATACACGTTGATGAGATCTCCCCTTAGCCTTCTCTTTTCCAGGCTCAACAGTCCCAGCTCTCCCAGTCTGTTATCATATGAAAAATGATCCATTTCTTTAATCATCTTTTCAGTCATATACTGGATGTTTGTACGGGCAAGCCCAGAACTGGATTTGGTACTTCAGATGTGGCTTCACCAGTGCTGAGAAGAGGGGAAGGATCACCTCTCTCCACCTGCTGGCAACACTCCTCCTAATGCAGCTTAGGATGTTGTTGACCTACTTTGCTGCTGCAAGAAGCACACTGAATCATAGAATAGTTTGGGTTGGAAAGGACCTTAAGATCATCTAGTTCCAACCACCCTGCCATGGGCAGGGACACCTCCCACTAAACCATGCCACTCAAACCATGCTTTGTCCAACCTGGCCATTGCTGGCTTTTGGTCAACTTGGTGCTCACCAGGAACACAAGTTCCTTTCCTGAAAAGCTGCTTTTGAGTGTCAGTCCCAGCATGTTCTGCATTATTCCTCCTCAGGTGCCCATGTCACCTTGTTGAACTTCGGGAAATTTCCCTTCGCAAATCTGTTATGGCTACTCCCGTTTACATTCTTGTCCTTTACGTGTTTGGAAATGATTTCCAAGATTAGTTGCTTCATCATTCCTAGGGATCAAGATGAGGCTGACCAGCCTGTGGATCCCCCAAACTCCCTTCTTACCCTTCTTGAGGATAGGAGTGACATTTGCTTTTCTCCATTCTTTAGCCACTTCTCCCAACCACCATGGACTTCCACAGAAGTGGCAGTGGCCTTGATGTGAAATCAGCCAGCTCCCTCAGCATTCGTGAGTGCAGTACATCAGGACCCACAGGTTTATATAGGTCCAGTTCACTTAAGTGCTCCCTAAGCTCTTTCCAAAGAACCTATTTTGCTTGACGAGCTATTTCCTGTATTGGTAGTGGCCTTTTGTTTGTGTGAGTAATTTCCCGGAGTTCTTCACATATGCTGTCTGTTGCTTGCTTTAATTAGATGTGTTTGAGACAAGCAGGGGACAAGAGAGACTAGTTGGTAATATACAAATAATTGCTACTGCTGTTGTGCCATGTGCATATGAAATGATATAAATTGGCAGCAATACTAAGACAAAATGATAATGAAGAACTTGGCAAACATTTACTGAGTCCTAGCACGTCTCCAACACAGCTGAATGGATTTTAGAGACATCTCTCAGATAAGAACACCAGCAAATCCCAAGTACCTTTTATATATACTCTTACTCATTCAACCAGAATAGAGCTCTCATGTAATTGTTATGTACCTACTATAAAGAAGGCTATACATAGAATGGGGGGCACTGGAGACTTTTCTTTAAGTTCTTTAAGCCTTTCAACAAAATATGTATGAGAGATAAAACAAATGGAAAATAACTGATGAAGGATGATGCTGACTTTGGACTCAGATAGTAAATCTGAGTGAAGTTGGTAAAGACTGCCATGCTTTTCATGATAGTAGCAAAATTAAAATGAGCTTTGACAATATTGCATCCAAGTCTGCTAAAATCCTAAACAAACAGACTGAGATATGGGCCTATTTTGCATTTATTTGCAATCCTTCCTCTATCATTGGTTTAAAAATATTTGAGAAAACACTAACTTTATCATGAGACTGTACCATTAAGTCTATAAATATGTGAGCAAATGAGCCAGAAAAATAATTAATTTTCTCCTGAAAAAAACAAATTATCAGAAAGCACTTTTAGAATGTTTGCGAAAAAAAGATTACTTACTATACAGAAGTAAAAATGTTGCCAAAGTCATAGCAATTGCTTGCACTGCTGCTGCATAGTAGTTTTTCTACATTTAACCTTTCACAGTGCAACAAAATTTCACCCTATTTGTCTGATATTTTCTAGTCCTCAAGCAAATATTTGTGAAAGTTTCAATTAATGTCACTCATTGCCTCAAAGGTTACCTTGTACATTGGTCTTTCTTGCAATAGGTTCATCCAATCCTTGTCAACAAGCTTTGGAAAACTATCATTGCTCCTGAGCTAGAGAACAGAGCTGGGGCATGAAGCTGCTGAGCTGAGGAAGGGAACTAATTGCAGTCTTGCAATACCCAAGGGCGTGGTGGTGATGACTTAAAAATGTCAGTATCTACAGGTGGAGAAAATCTCTTTTAAAAGAGATGTACACTGAAAGGGTGAGTGACAATGGTGATATGGTGCAGCAAGATAAATCCCAACTGGATATAAGCAAAAAGACTCTTCAAACCTCAGTGTGACTGGGATTTACTTCTTGGAGTGGCTGCAGAATTGGCTTGGAGATTTTCAAAACTGTCCTGACCAAGGCCCTGAGCAATTTGACTGGAGTCTAAAATTAGCCCTACTTTGAGCAGGAAGCTGGGCTTATTGATCTCCAGAGAGCCCTTCCATCCAAAATTATCCTACATATTTGTCTTAATATTCAATGAACCTTAATCACAGTGTTAAAGATGTCACATGACTGAGGGCCATGTGCAAAGCCTGACTCTAAGTTTGTTCTTCATTCCCAGTCTAGAGGAACAGAAAACAGTCTAAATAATAACTCTTTCTAATTTAGTAGATGACCACTTTCATTTAATCTCTACCATGCCAAGGACACCATGATAAAGGAGAAGCAAAATATCGGTTATTACCACATTTCAAATGATCTCATCCTCATCTGCAAAAGCAAAGGCAGAAATAAAGAAGCTTCTTTTAACTAGAATAAAGCATCATTTGATTAGAGCCAGGGAAGGAGTAAAAGAGAAGCTGCTTGAAGGTAAACCATCTCAAATGATCAGGACTCACAAAGAATCTGAACAGTTTAAAACAGCATTGATCAATAACCTGCAGTTATGCATGTAAAAATGCATTAATGTGGTTTTATTTCATTAGATAAAAGCAAAGTGCATAGTAAAACAACAAACAGTAGTTATTTGGATCATATTTTGCTTGTATATGTTCAGTTCCTTTGTTAGCTGCCTACCTGTTGCATGGTTGCCTAGTTCAAGATGAGCTGGGCCAAATGTGGCAGTGCATATGGAAATGGTAAGCAGCTGTTTCTTACATCAGAGAAAGTTTGTGGCCCTACTTCCTCAATGTCCTGAAGGCTTTTTCTCTATGTGTGGATGAATAGTAAACTGTCTCTAATCAATAAGCCTTAACTGGTTGGGAGCTGATATTAATTGGTGGTAGTAATATGAAAATATAATATGTTAATATGTCTGCAACAAGCCTCTTGCTGCCTTTGTTGAGACAGAAATTCTCTGCATCTTTCACCTTCATTTCAGGCTGGTTTTTATTTAGTAGTTTTTCTTAGCTGTCCCTTGTGGTTATATCAGAGCTAAATAGAATTTGAGAAGGTATTTCAAATAAGCATAAACAACTTAATTCTCTATAGAACAGTTTTCCTGTTCTCAAATATTTTCTTACATATTCATGAAAGACAATTTTATATATTTATAAAGAAATTAAGGAAATAATTATCCTTTGTTCTTAACAGTATTTGAAGAAATGACTCTTGTCTTTCTGAGTTTGGAAATAAATGTATTTCCATTTCTTTGCAACAATAGTTTTCTATTATATATTTTGCAAGCACACATTGCAAATTCTAATAACCAATGTTTATCCATTTTTCAAAAGGACAAAAGAAAACTATAGAAATCTAAACAAAAAGGACATTAGGAAGGAAGATTTCCAGCATTCCTTCATAGTACCTTCATGCTTGTATTTACAGGGTTCATAAATCTCGGAGGTTTGTCTCTTGATGCTTGTACTTGGCTGACAGAATATACAAATTTGACTTTATTTAGCTTGAACATCTAATTTTATGAAATATATAATTAAAAGATAAGTATTTGCTATTCCCAGTCAAAGCAGGTACAATAGTTTTCAGCATACCTTTTCAGCCCAAGAACATCTGTAACAATTTGATATATGAATGAACAAATTTGCAATTTTTGTCACTCATACTATACTATAACCTATAACAGCCCATACTATACCTGTATTATACTCCACCATACCTATACCAGAGTGTTTTGGACCTATATTTTTCTTCTCTACTTAGATGTTCAGTATACAGTTCTTTGGCAAATGTCAAATGATTCAAGCCTTTAAGTGATAGGTTATTTTTTTAGTACAGAAAGTCTCGGGTGAGCCTAGTACTGCTCAACAATGGATGAGGATTATTCTATAACATAATTACACAAATTGGATTAATTTAAAAAAAGCAAGGCAAGCATATCAAGAAATAGTGGTACCATAATCAGTAATTATGCCCTCTACTTGCATAAAGACATTGTGGTAAAATCTTAATTGCAGAATAATGCATGACCTGTACATGACAATGGCACAAGTTGCCTCTAACCTCATAAATTCATCAGTAATATCTTTGAATTTTAAGTACTGTATGCTATGTTATATTTTAATGTCATGCAGGTCGACTTTTCTTTAGCCAACATTTCTATATGATATAGTCTATAGCATATAAATGTTAATTTCCTTAGCTTTTAAATCTTAGCATTTCTAAGTAGAAAATTCCTTAGATTTAGAGACCAAAGCATTGATTTGTACTAATTTTGCAATTGATTTTTGCTATATATTGAGGCAAAACCTGTTTATATTCCTCTGCTACCTAATGCATACTGCTTGTCAGAAGTTACATATAGACTACCAACTGATTTTTTGTTGTTCAGTTGTTTTCTTCTTTCAAGTAAATAAATGTAATAAGGCTATATGCTATACTTTTGCAGTATGTTTTACTTTTCTAAAGGAAAGATAAAATGCTGATTTTCTATTCCAACAAAATAGAACCCCCTTTGTGTATAAACTCAGCTTGTACAAATTATAAACTGGTTAGGTATGGGATCCTAGTTATTTGGAACATTAGTCTTAGTAAATGCTATTATATTATCGACACTTAGGTGCCTAGTGATTTTTTTTATGCCATGTGTCATGCAGATAATACAGAATCATAGAATCATAAAACTATAAAATACTTATAATTAGAACCTTAAGATCATCTAGTTCCAACCCCTTGCCACAGTCAGGGATGCCCCACACTACACCATGTCAACCAAGGCTCTGCCTTGAACACCTCCAGGAATGGAGCATTTACCACTTCTTGGACAACCTGTTCTAGTGTTTCATGACCCTAGATGTTGACCAGGACAGGTCCCAACACCAGCCCCTGAGGGACACCACTGGTCTCCATTTGGACATTGAGCTGTTGACCACAGTTCCTGCATGCAGCCATCCAACTAGTTCTTTATCCACTGATAAACCACTGACAAACCACTGACATTCCCTGAACCCAGGACAGTGGTCCATCTGTCAAACTGATTTCTCTCTAGTTTAGAGGCAAGGATATCGTGTGGGACAGTGTTAAATGCTTTGCACAAGTCCAGGTAGATGACGTCAACTGCTCTACCCCTGTCCATCAGTTCTGTAGCCCCATCATAGAAGGCCACCAGTCAGGCAGG
>NDXB01006576.1:60505-97303 GCA_002631895.1 Agapornis roseicollis | reverse complement strand
GCTTTGCACAAGTCCAGGTAGATGACGTCAACTGCTCTACCCCTGTCCATCAGTTCTGTAGCCCCATCATAGAAGGCCACCAAATTGGTCAGGCAGGATTTCCCCCTCATGAAGCCATGTTGGCTGTCACCAAGCACCTCGTTGTTTTTCATGTGCCTTATCATGCCTTCCAGGAGAATCTGCTCCAAGATTTTGCCAGGCACAGAGGTGAGACTGACTGGGCTGTAATTCCCCGGGTCATCCATTTTCCACTTCTTGAAAATCGGGGTTATATTTCCCTTTTTCCAGTCATTGGGAACTTCACCCGAAGAAGAATTTTCTCTGTTCCCAAAAGCTTTAAGGAGAAGCAGAACTGGGAAAGCTCCCAGAGTAGTGCTTGCATTGGAATGGTGAGATTGCAGTGCGTCTGGGCAGACACATCCTCACTTCACCCTGCCTCACCTGCAGCTGCATTTGCTGTGCCTTGTCTAGTCTTGTGAGTGTGCTGCCCTGGCCATTTCAGCTCATGTTTCCTAGAGAGGCTCTAATAGCATTTTCCATTTTTCTCTATTCAGAGACAGTTTTGATGCATTATTTTGTGCAAGCCTTAAGAGCTCTGCAGAAATCAGTCTTGTCTCAGTATGTTCATGACATTCACTGGGCATATTTATTATGCAAAAACAGCTTCAGCATTTGATTTCCCCTGTTTAGCAACGTAGCAAGATTACTCCTTCAAGTAGGAGTCATAGAACAATAAATAATGTAAAAACAGAATAAAAAAATGCTGGTAAATAAGTTGTTTCTTTTACGTGAGAGACAAGCAGACAAGCAGAATCAGCTGTGGTAACATAATGCTTCACTCTGGATTTTCAGCAGAAAGCAGGTCTTCATTCAAATGTTTTTTCCTTAAGTAAAAGTCCCAATTTTCATCTTTGCTGTGCCTTACAAAAAAAGCTCCCCAGCTTTTAAGATCCAGTTTACTGGCATAGTTTCCTGGGACACTGCTGTAGCATTG
Source organism: Agapornis roseicollis (assembly GCA_002631895.1). Lineage (NCBI taxonomy): Eukaryota > Metazoa > Chordata > Aves > Psittaciformes > Psittacidae > Agapornis > Agapornis roseicollis. The sequence goes on along the minus strand of NDXB01006576.1, from coordinate 96,309 downwards.
GCAGTCTACTGCTTCTAGAAATTTTGTTGTAAGACAGTGATTCGAGGAGATCTGGCGACCCATGGAGAAATCAAAGCTTCAAGCCTTGAAAGCCTTATGTGTGGTAAGGGCTCTGCCATTTGGAAATCTTTGTGAAGTTTAAAGTCTGTTTTTGAACCACCTTTCCTACAGAAAGGAAATTGTCATTGCCGAATAGGATTAGTAGTAATCTGTGTAATTCAAACCCATCTGAATACACACAACTACAGCACCAGTAAAGCATTGTAAGCAGAACTGAATTTCCCAGGGAAGTTGATACATTCACATAGCATTACACAGGGATGCTAGCTCAGGTAGAGCAAGCCAGACTGTGTTTGAAAGTTTCCTCAAGTCTTTGCTAATCCAGGTCAAAGCTGAGAAGCATTGAAACAGGAATTGAGAAGGTCTCACAGAGAGAGCCCACAAGGCACCAAGACACAAGGTCAGTTTTTCCCAGGCCCTTAGCGCTCCTTGTCTTGTCTACAAAGTTAGTAACCAAGGCACTGTTACAGCTTTCTGTGCTGTTCTGGGCCATCTATGTCTATACCAGGAAAATCCACTGTCACTAGGGGCTTCATGTCACCAAAATAATTACCTCTTCCCTTTAATGCTACCAGGGGAAAACTGGAAAGAGATCCTTCTTTAAATCTGTAATTAGTAACTACCAAGATGTAATCATTTATCACATTCAGTTCAGAGCAGAGGTACTTGTTATCTCAGTGCCTGAACTGTGCACATCTTACTTTAACTGATTACCTGAAGTTTAGTTAGAGATTAATGATAATTTTTTTTGTAGTGCAAAATTATCCTTAAATTAAAGTCACATATAAAATAGCCATCATGATGTCCTTTTCCTCAAGTAAAACATATGAACAAGAACTCTGGATGCTGGTACCTCATCTGGAAGGATTTCAACAAAAAATTCCCCTAGCTAACTGAGATGAAGGAATGCAAAGGGAAAAAGTGATCTTCATAATTCATCATAACTGCTTCTGTGAAGAGACAGAGATACAAATACTAAATACAAATATGATATAAACACAAAATATAAATGTTATGAAAACAAATATACAGATATAAATATGGAAACAGATACAATTTATTCAGAAAGTGCTTTGTATAAATTTGTTCCCAGGTAGGATTTTGTTCAGTAGTAGTTTATCTTCCAGTCTAGAGATAATAAAAAAATCCAATTCACTGTTGCTAGGGGCATTATTATTTTATCTTAATTTGAAGAAATGTGATTCTAATGCATTAAAACTTTTCTTCAAGAGAGAGAAAGCAGAGACTAGAAGTGTAATTAGAAGTTTTCCTGTGACTGGTTCATGATACTACTTAAAAAACAAACAAACAAAAGAAACAAAAAGATAATTAATCCAAGACATTTACTCTTTAATTTCAAGGAGGATTAAAATTTTGTCTTTACAGTAACTTAGTAATGTATTAATACTCAATATCAGTCACGATTCACTCAGTATTTCTCTGTTATGTGGTTAACATAAAAATCCAAAATGACTTCTGATTTCACTTCAAAAACCAATCAATTGGCTTTTTTATATCTAATTTACCTTTGAGCAGATAAGAAGCTTACAAAAGTAAAATTACATTGCTTATTCAAAAAAACTAATTTCCACTGGGCTGATTTGCCACCAGCCCCTCTCCAGCCTGCAACAATATTTTCAGATTCATTTTTCCCATGGCCAATTTCAATTCTTAGACCAATAAATCAAACCCACTTATTTCTTGAAATATTGAAGGGCCAGAAACTAAAAAGAGATACTTAATTTCTTGTGTAAAGAAAGAATATTGGATTTGTGTAAGGGAAAGAAATGGAGGACTAGACTGCTTGTGACTATAACAAACCAAAGTGGTCAGGAGCAGGTTATCCAAGTTCAGTGAGTCCTTAATGTGGGTAAGGAGCAGCACTGTTTGGTACCCAGCTGCACAGCAGGACGTGGAGCAACTCCTGCTTTGCATTCAGTAGCTTAGAATGGCCATCAGCTCCAGAGACAGTCTGCTGTTTGCCACGTCCAAGCTCTCCTCTAGGTTGTAGACACATAATAACAGTAGGAGAAATGTCATCTGTGCAAGTTTGATCCGAGTGGATTGACTGTGCAGGGAAGACACCATTATCTATGGCACATAGCATATAGTTAGCATAATGATGTGTCAGGTGCAATATAATTTAGAATGGATGAAAAAGTCCGCTGATATACTGAACGTATCTATTCACAGTATCTGTTCTTTCAAACTGGGTCGCTATAACTTACATCTTAACTACACCAGTGCACACAGCACTTCTGACAGGATCAGCAGAGTTACCACAGATATACATCAGTACAAATGAAAGAAAAATCTCTCTAGGTGAAAGAGAACATTGGAGAGGGTATACATAGCTCCACAGGAGCTGTGCCTCTGTGCATGACTCTAGTTTTAAAACCTAAATAGAACTGGCCTGTGTTCCATTCACAGGACATGACAGACCGTAGAATCACAGAATTTCAGGTTGGAAGAGACCTCAAGGATCATCTGGTACAACTTTCCTTGGCAAAAGCATGGTCTAGACAAGCTGGCCCACCACCCTGTCCCTCCAAATATTAAGTGTCCAGTGAAGGAAGACTGATGAGTGCAAACATTGCAACCTGGATAAGAACAAGAGTTCACATTTATATCTGTATTGTTCTGACAGCTCTTTTATCCAGACTAAATGTTCATGGATACCCTTTGAAACACACTCATTATTTTCCCACAAAAGGGAATAGTCACTCAATTTACGAGGACATTCACAGCAGTCACTCTTTACCCTGCCTTCACCTTCTGCCTCATGGTGGCTGAATAACTGGAAAAATTACTCAGGACATTTTCCTTCTCAAGACCACAGCTGCAGCAGAACCATCTCCTCTGGCATGTAATCCTATGATTTTAGGCACCAAGATTGCTCTTTAGTCCCAGGATAGATACAATATTTCACTTATACATTTAAGTAGAATTTTTAACCCGTAATTGTCATTTTGGATTTATATATGCATATATATATATATATATATATATAAAGGAACCTGATAAAATCTACACTTTATTCAAGCAGTAACTGAAGGAAATAAAGAACACCATTCATTACATCTGCTCAATGCTACAACCAGTTTATTTAAAATAAGAGCAGTGTTAAAAAAAGAAAAAAATTAAACATAACTACATATTTAAGCTTTCCTTTTACAATTGCCCTAGGTTCAGTAATGCAAAACATTCAGTGTGATTTGAATATAATTGAAGTCTTCTGGGTTTTTAGCATGTGTCTCATGAAATTCTGAGTCCCTGGAGGTGAGCAGATACAATATGCCACCCACTTTACCATTTTGTTTCAGAGATTTGACTTATTGAGAAGTAAGCTTAATGCAAATAAAATAGCCTTCACCTCCTGGCATGTGGCAGGCATAGAGAAATTCACCAGAAGAGCAGAGTACCTAGAGACCCGCTTCTCAGAGCTGCACTCAGAAAGAATAGCAAGCATTTAAATCCAAAATGAACCATCTGTGACAACCCCTAAGCAATGCCTCATTTCAGAAAGTGCAAGCCTGGGGATGAAAGTGAAACTGTACATAACTATCAATTAAAATAATATAATATAGACTTTTCTGCCTTTGGGGAGAGGGTGGGCACAGATTTTCTGGAAGCCCACTCTTTTTTGTTTCCTTAGCATGTATTTTATTGTTCAGGAGAACTGAATCACATCTGTAGCAAACATATATTACGCACCTCATGGGACAAAAGGTGATAAAGAGGCATTTTCATTGTGGACCACCTCTCAGCAGTTCATATCCATAACTGGCATAATCCAATATAACTTTGTATTAAAATCAATTTTAAACCAATTTTTAAGAGAAGAGTGACTTCATATTAGAAATAAAGTGTTCCCCATTCTCCATTTGGGAAATCTAAAACACTGTATCTTAAACAGTTGCATTCAGAAATGAAAACCAGAGTTTGTCAATTTACTCAGCTCAGAAATAAGAGAGCAATGGCAACATAGCCAAGATAAGTAGAAAACCATGGAAATTCCTGCTTGCACAAGAACTGTATATACACTGTACATTGGCTGGCTATACCTTTGGATTTACAGGATTTAAATCTGGTCAGAATTTGGTCTTCAGAGTATTCAACAGGCAACTCTGGGAAAGGGTCCAGAAGAATTCAGTCAGTAACCATGAGGACACTGTCATATTATAAGATAAAAGTTGCAGACTGAAAAAATATTCATTGTTAGGCAGTAAAACTACAGTTTTATTTCTTATTGAATTTAGAGCTACACTGCAAGCTGTAGAAAATACTCAGCTAATAGAACATTGTGTATATTTAGTGAATCTGGAAAATACCCCTGGGACAGCAGCTTTCCATCCTGCCAGGGACACTTTACATAGGCACTGAGCTACAGCTGTATATGTGTGAATACCAAGTGTGTTTTCAAGGCCTTCTATCTTACTGATGTTATTTAGTAAGCTCTTTTGTCAACTGAATAAATATATGGTTATTTAAAAATGCAAAAACCTGAAAGGTACTTTAAACACTGGTTTTAAACATTCAGGTATTAGTCTATGGTTAAAATAAGATAGTAGTACAACAGCAGTTCAAGCTCTTGCCTTGAATATGCAGAGTCTCACTACAGTCAAAGTCTGGTTGCAGGATTGGACCACAGCACTGAGAAATCAGTGTATGCCTTTTGATCAAATCATGGACTTATCATGAACAGATCTACTTCCTGAGAGCTACCCCAGGGCATGGCTGTGGCTGTGCCACCAGCCTGAGATCTCAGCTGTATCTCTTTCTTACAGGTATTCCTTTCAAGATGAAGAAGACATGTTCATGGTGGTTGATCTCTTGCTTGGAGGCGATCTGCGTTACCATTTGCAGCAGAACGTCCACTTTAATGAAGGAACTATTAAGCTGTACATTTGTGAGCTGGCACTTTCATTGGATTATTTGCAGAGATACCACATCATTCACAGGTGAGTGAATTTCATTTGAGGGACAGGCTGCTTTTTTTTTGGCAGAGCAGAGAAATTTTATCACATATATGATTGCAAAGTTCTGTTTGTTCAACACCTCTGAAAAGTTTTCATTGTTATTCAAGAGTGGAATTTGGCTAGAGTGTTTTCTTTCTTTCCTCAGATATTCGGTAGCCCCATATCTGTCTTATACTATCCTTTTCTTGTTCTGATCTTATACTATGAGTAATGTTTTTTACTGTGGTCTTTAAACAGTAAATGCAACCCATAACAACATCCTAACTGCTTTTAATTAATTTTCAGTTCTCTAGTGCCCCGTTTTTCCTGAACACAAAAATGTTGCAATCCAGTGCAACAACTTCATACAATGATCACAAAGCCAAGGACTGAGAATAAGGAAAAAATTGTTTACTTGCAGAATCTGCATGAAGGTCACAAGGAGTAAGAGAGATAATCAGAGACATAGTAGAAATAAATTAGAACGGTGCTAAATTGTGCATCATTTTTTGCACTTCTTATATTTTTGCTGCCTTACAGCTGGAGATCATAATACTCATTTCAAAAAGGTGTCAAGCATCAGGGTCTGTTTTCCTTAAACAATCTGACATTTAACTGAAGCAGCAGGGTAACTTCTCTTTTTGTGTTAACACAGCAGCTGTGAAACTAAAATTATGGATATGAGCCTCTGTTTCACTCATTTCAGGCTAAATTCAGGATATTCCTTCCTGATTTACAGTTGTCTGAATAAAAAAATAGACAGGTTTTTGTGTTACCATAGCCTGAAGTGAGTTTCAGAGACCAAAGTAAGCTAAACTGTGCCATAGATCTTCCAGTGTCCAGTATAAACAAATTCCTTCAAATACATCAACTGACAGTTTTCATTCCATCCACCTGCCAGAGCTGCCTCACAATTTTACAATTAAGAACAAATATAAAGTATGATCTGATTTTAAGGGGGGGAGGGTCCATATGAAATCTCTCTGGTTTGAAGTGCAGTGGTAGATGGGTGTTCTGCATTACCGAACCTGTGCAAGACAAAATCCAGCAAACATTGCAACAGTTGTTTTGCTTGCAATTATAACTCACACAAACATTGGAAGCAATTTCTGAATTCTTACAACTTTAGTGCACTGTTATTGTTTTAGTACATTTCCATGTATTTTGCATATGTTTTCCTTTGTCAGTGAATATTTTAAAAGTGGAGCTCAGAATTTCATCTGACCTTTGTTTCTATGCCTTAAGGAATGTTCTCAGTGAAAAGCAAATTGATGAGCATTTTTCTCACCCTCATTTTAATGACAAGACATTTAATGCAAATTGGCTGTCAAAACATTCACAAGACAACCCAGTTCGTAATCAAAACTTGTATTTTGCTACAAGCCTGTTACTTACAAATGTTTCACAAAAGAAGCCTGTGAAAGGTGGCAATGTCTCGAGAGAATGAAGGACTGGATTGAAGTCATTGTGGTTGCTTATATTTTTTTGTGACAATGTCTGCATTGCCATGGACCAACTGTGAAATTGGGCAAAACACTTTGCTCTCTTCTGCGTTGCTTAATCATGACTAGTAAGCACTCGGTTTTACTTAGGGTTGTAATATAAAGTAATAGCACTGGCTTCAACACTTCTTGGTTTGCACCAAGGCAGGGGTTCTGAGATGGTTCTTAGCTCCACTTGAAAGCAAGTTCTAGGACTTGGTATTTGCTTTCACTTTACACCAAAAGCTTTTACAAAACCAGATGTGGCAAAATACCTATTTCTTTGCCTCTGGCAGATCTCATGGGCTGTTTAGCTAGGATTACTTTTTAGGATGAAAAGGTTCTTGTTCAGGACTCTGCTGTGTTATAGAAATTATGTTTTTGTTTTGAGGCTGGCAGACCTGAGATCAGAGCATGGCTTTCCCACTTCATCTCTTTCTGTCCATATCACATATCATATCTGTGTCAAGAAGAGTATTTTGACTCTTGTATTACCATAAAATCCCAAATGATCCAGATGCCAGTGAACATGTTATTTAGCCAAGAGAGCTCCAGCACATTCTGCCTTCTGCCTCCCCACCACCTGGAGCAGCACTCTGGGATCTGTCTTCAGCTGCCATAAATCTCTGTAGAATGGAAATGCTGATTCAAACTGGCTCAGAAGCTGAGCCGGCAGTGATGAACATTAAGGAGATATGTAGCCATTGCTTAATTACTGCAAACACACCACCTCAATTGGAGAGGAAACCAGTAGAACTCATTAGTGCTTATATTTCATGGTAGCAGACCTCTGCAATATCAATGTGACCACGTGCTTCCAGTCAGCATTCACACACTAACCTTCAAAACTATATTAGATCTTTCATTTTTAAATGAATGCATCAGAAGCAAAAGGGAAAAATCATTGAGAGAGCCCCTTACTAAATTTTGTCTGGGCTACAAAGAAAGAATACTTGAATGATTCATCAGACTGGGTAGGTGTATTTTCAGATTGCAGTATTATAAAGAGATGAATATATGATGTGTGAGTCAGGAACTTAAGTCCTCCTCAATATTTACAGATGTGTATAAAATGTATTCAGGTTTCCATTGCAATTGCATCTGGTGACATGACAGAACGGTTTTTTCAAGATGAACATGCAGCTCCAGGATTTTGTTATAAAAGGAAGCTATAATGAAAGGGAGAGGAATTATCAGGCATCTATGAGTGGATGTAGAAGTGTTCAGATTAGTGCCATGCCAGTTCCACAAGAAGATGCCTTGCAATGCCTCTGTATTTGTTGATGTGGTTAGCACTGTGTACCTTGAATGTGGCAATAATTTCAGCAATAGAAGTATTGTTTCTGTAGGGACAAGTTTAACCATAAATAGAGTAAAACCCTACTGTTCTGGTGTACTTATGAAACTTGTTATTTTTATGAATCACACCCATGTATATAAAAATCACACCCTTATTTGTCAAGCACAATCCTGCCATAGTGGATTTATTTATTATGGCACAAAAATGAATGCTGCACTGTGTGTCTTGCAACTCTATGGCAAATGTTTGCATATAGCCAGAGCTATAAAAACTTTAAAAAGAAAAGCTAGAAGTTTAAAGCTATGATTTGAAGATTATTCTGGGCAACTCCTTCACTTACACAACAGCTAATTTAATATCTCTAAATTGCTGGTCACAGGTAATGGCTACATCACAAAACCTTATTTCCTCACAGCCTTGCTGTAGAAATATTTTATTCACATGTATTAACTGAAAAATAATTATTTGAAAGCTGGATGAGCAGTGTTTATTGTAGACCTTCAGATCCAGTAGACATAGAAAGGCTTCTGACAGCTCATATAGTCTCATTCATCCTCAAACGTTGGATTAAATCTGTCTTTCTGCTGTTTTAAGACAGTATGACTAAACACATTCTCTCCAGTTCTGCTTCTATAATACCAATGAATAATGTGTTGGACAAAAGTTTTCCCATCAAAGGCTGAATAAACTTATCTCAGCCGTGAGTAACTCTACCTCCTCCTTTCACAAATGTCGCTTTTCATACATTCCAATGATACCACCTGCTTCCCCACCAAAGTAGGCTGCCTATTTTCATTCAGCTTGTTCTTCCAGCAGTAGCTCTGGTGTTATCTCTCCCAGGATGCTCTTGCAGCTAGAGCCTTGGCTTGGTGTAGCACTGGCCTCACAGTGCTGCTGCTGCTGCCCAACTAGCACGCTTCTGATGATAAAATCACATTTTCTCTTTCTAAGAGGGCAAGTGTTAACTGCATTGTCCTTACAACTTTTCATCATTGTTTGTCTCTGCTGGTTTTCATCTGCTCAGAAAGAAGGCTGGATGTGGCAGATGTCTGGAAAGGGAATTGCAGTAACCTTCCAGCAAAATTTTAGGATACTGGACTAGCTCTTGGATCTGCATGCCCAGGACATTTTTTGTTTCAGTAGGGGTTTTTTAACATATATGTGTATGCATACATATAAACATATAAATTTTTTGGTTGAAGCACAGTATGAGTGGAATTGGTCTGGCTTGGTGGGTCTGCACTCTGTGGCTACTGTGATCAGTGCTGTTTTCCATTCCTGCAAGTTCTTCTAATGGAGAGTAGCTCCAGGAGCTATTCCAGCTCTGAACAGCTACTTAGCAGCAGGACAGAGTGTGCAAAAGCTAATGGAAGGTGGTGACAAATCGAGCATTACGTTTTCCTCTGCCTGCTGATCCACTGCAATGTAATGGTGTGTTGCTGCTACCAGCTAGACAAGATGTACTCCTTGTTCAGCACTGCTAGGCTGGAATATGGTGTAGAAGATGACTGTTTGTTCATTACCTTTGAGTTTTTCAAGGTGTCCAGCAGTCTGCTGAAATAACATAATGTCTAAATGATTAAACTCTTTTTTTAAATGGGGTTTTCCATTTTCATCCATGGCACCATATACTGAAAGAGCAAGATGTAATTTAAAATGTTCCTTTTATACTGTCCATTTAGTATGCAAGCAGTAAATAGGTTTGGAAATTATTTGAAAATAGAGAATTTGCACTTTTTTTCACAGGTATCACAGGCATAATAGTACCAAACTGAGATTTACCAGACATATTAAAAGGACACAGTTCCTTATGGATTTCAGCTCATGCTAGTATTCTTCATTCTGGTAAGCATGTGCAGATGAAGAAGAAAAAGTAGTAGAGTCTGAAGTAGACGAAATAGAAAAAGACAACCATAGTATGTCTGCTATTCATAAGCACTACCAAAGATCATGACAGGTGAAGAGGCCCATCCATTGAGTTTTCTTAATTTGTATTTCCATGTCTCATCCATGTCATTGTATTATGTTCTTTAAACAAGAGCAAGACCACATTATTTCCAAGGACAAAATGAAGGAACTGAGCAATTAGTTATGTAAGAGAAGCAAATCAAAAAACATATCAAAACCAGCCAAAAAAGAGACACCATGCAAACCACAAAGAACAGAAAACCTGCTGAAAGGCTTATGAACCAGCAACTGCAGTATTGTGTGCAGTTCTGGTGTCCTTCAACATAAAAAGGACATGGAGCTGTTGGAACAAGTCCAGAGGAGGGTCACGAGGATGATCAGGGGACTGGAGCATCTCCCATATGAAGACAGGCTGGGAAAGTTGGGGCTGTACAGCCTGGGGAAGAGAAGTCTGCATGTAGACGTCAGAGCAGCCTTCCAGTATCTGAAGGGAGCCTATAGGGATGCTGGGGAGGGACTCTTCATCAGGGACTGTAGTGACAGGACAAGGGGTAACGGGTTCAAACTTAAACAGGGGAGGTTTAGATTGGATATAAGGAAGAAATTCTTTCCTGTTTGGCTGGTGAGGCACTGGAATGGGTTTCCCAAGGAAGTTGTGAATACTTCATCCCTGGCAGTGTTCAAGGCCAGGTTGGACAAAGCCTTGGGTGACATGGTTTAGTGTGAGGTGTCCCTGCCCATGGCAGGGGGGTTGGAACTTGATGATCTTAAGGTCCTTTCCAACCCTAACTATTCTGTGATTCTAACTGAGCAAAACAAAAGCGATTCACAATTCCTAAGCACAAAAATATTCAACTTTCAGTAGTATCCTTAAAAAAAAAGAATCAAGAAGATCTGAATATGCAGAGAACAAGTCCTTCAACTTTTGAACGGAGTTCTCTGCCTACAAGAACAAACTAATTTTGCCACTGTTTATAAAGAGTAAAACAAGAAGTTATGATACATGACACACTGCAAATAAATGAACTTGGTTTGGAAGCACAGTGAGACTTCAGTATCCAGAGACTAGACTACTAATGAAGTAAAACTGTCTGTATTAGGGAAGAGACATAGGGAACACTCTGAGATGCATGATGCCCCATAAGGTACTCCAGTCCTGCCACTGGCACAGATGTAACCTTTTACTGTATGCAGGGTGCTTCCCCTTCATCACTCAGGTGAAATGCCAGCAAACACTCTCCACACCCTCACTCCTTTCACACCCCATTGCTGAGACATCCTCCTTACAATCAGCAGGGGATTGCTTGGTTCCTTACAGTTTTCAGACAAAGTTGCCCCTTGGCCCTTTCTTTCATCTTCCTTCTTCTCATTATTGCAAGTTGTAGGAATACTCTTACATGAAATATTTTGTTTAGCCAAAGAAAACTCATCTCACAAGCCAGACATCACGCAAAATTTAGGCGTCCCATCAGTGTTAGGAAAGGGAAGATCTAAACTGTAGACTGAGCTTGGCCAACTATCTTGCATTAAGTGAAACACTTCTAGTGGCCAAAGAGAGCTTAAATTAAGCTCTCCTAAATATTTGTTTAAGCTTTGTACAGCTCTAGAGAACAAGTGTCCTTCACTAAAAAGAAAGAAAATAATCTGTGATTTTAGTTGGTTTTTCTGTTGCTTGAATTTGTAAAACTTAACTTTTCTTCTAGATGCATGTTGTACACTCCTTTATGTCTAGAAGAAAAGTTAAATCTTACAAATTCTTCCATAACACATCTGGAAAAAATTGCAAACAATTTTATCCAGATTGTAATTTTTACACAGACTTAAAGGTTTTCCTGAATTCTTCGTCATCTCTCTGTCATTTTGCTGCAACCAACAAAATAAGCATGAAAAATCTTTTATCTAAAACTCTAAAATCACCATACCATCATAAGGGCATTGTGGACTTATATGTGCCTGACTTGCTTCTACTAGTTGTAGCTCCATACTCCTCACTACCAGAAAACACAGCTCTCTCAAAGCTAGATAAAGCATTTCCATAGAGGGAACCAGCACTTCATGCTGTTCATGGCTAAGCACATAGGCAAAGGAGACAGTGTCGAGAAACTGAGACCCAGGCACATTCAGACTCTGTCATATGAGGATGTAAAAACCTTTCTGAAAATTGGCAGCAAAAGCTGCAGGGATTACCTTTCCATTGAGCCTGCTGCAGTGTGTAATAGCCAGCATCCTGGAGATGCCAGCAGGTCTACTCTTTTCTGTGGAGTGTGCTCAAAAGGAACATGCGAAGTCCATATAGATATTATACACCAGTTTGCTCATTCCATGGTCTGCATTTCCCACTTTCCAGTCACTGTTGCCTTTTTCATCATCATCTGTCTTCCAGAGGCTTTTCTTAAAGCCCATCTTTATGTTTGTTCTGGGGTTATGATAACTTTCCCCTGAATTGCTTCTAGATTCTGCAAAGTGCGTCCCCACCTAAATCAGATGCTGTCACCTGTGTTACTGCTTATGATCTCCTACTGTTTAACACCTCATTCCATTTTTCACTAATAATACCTTTATATTAACGTACCTTTTAGAAAGTCATATTCAAGTATTATTCAGAGGACATGATCTGTATTAAAATATTACATATCACTCATCTCCATGATTTTGCACTCTATTGATGGAGAACAATATTCAGTGCTTTCCTTCCTTCCTTCCCCTGCTCCTCAGTATTGAAATTTTGAGCATGAATCATTTTCTGAGATTCAGACACTAAAACAGAAGATGCTGACAGAACTGAAGCAGAGCTCTATATTCACGACTATCTCAGGTTTCCATCCATAAATCTGATCTGGTTTATGCTAGTTTTCTGCTTTAATATATTGCTCATTTCTTTGTGGCCAATGTGGTGTGTTATCAGTGCTTTCTTCCTTTCACAGAAGTCTATTACAAATGTCTTTGTGTTGCTTTACAGATGCAAGTGATTTTAGTACAGGCATCTGCTCCCAATTTATATATACTAGCAAAGACTACCATATTAATAGTATATTGATATTGTAATTCTCAATATAGTAAGAGAATTTATAATGACATTTAAATAATTTTGAATAGGTAATTAAAATGATTAGGCACTCCATCTAGAGAGGCATAACAGTATCCACAGTACTAATTGCCTGTCTCATATGGCACTGCTAGGTTTACTCTGGTTTTGTGACCCTCCACTCCCTACCTGCCATGCCAGGGTAGTGTAGATGACCCAACCTCCCAGTGCTAGCTGGGAGTGGAAAAGAGTCTAAACAAAAGCTTCTCTCACCAGCAAGATCAAATTAGCAATGAAGTCTTAAGTAACAGGGGAGAGAACAAGAGCTAACCCCTTTGATAAAATATTGATCCTTTTTTGCAAATCTTCAGTGTCAATCTCACATTAAAAGTATTCTGATATGTTTGCATCTTGGAAATTTGACAGCATTGTGACTCTACGCAGACATATTCTCTCCCTGAAGTGTCACATTTACATGCAGTGTGCTTGAGTCATTTTTGTGTTTGCAGTCAGTGAAGAAATTTAAAATCTTTGATTAAAGTACATAGATGGAGAGAGGAGATATGCAAAAAGTCTGCAAATTTCAGGCTGAGCAAAGCATAAACCAACAGTAGCATATGGAAAATTGCTTTGTTCTCCTGTTCCTGCCTTAATGGTTGCAACATTTTTTCAGCTTGGATGAGCAATACATACATAAAGTATTCTATCATTCCCTTGGAGATTTCCTTCCAATGTAAATTTCATTTTAATATATGACAAAATAACAAAGACTTAAGGGACAAAGAATGCACTTACATTATTTCTTCATGACTTGCATGAGTTTTATATCTCAAGAATTAAGTAGGTTGTCCATGGTGTGGTAGAAGGTATTTCATTAAAAGATATTGCAATTTAAGCTTCCTTTGTGGCTTGGATGAGATGTGGTCTCCTTTGTACAAGTTTTTGATCTAGCAGATTCACAGAGGGATGAGAAAGAGGAGTTACAACACTGGTCATCTGACAGAGTTTCAACTTTCAAAACAAATCATCTGGTGGGCAGGGGCTCTAATTAAGAGACAGGTTGCCATGAGACTTGTTCTGCTGAAGTGAGACTTCTTTCTTATTTCTTTGCATTTATTATCTGCATCCTTTTCCTGGGAGCTCCTCAGAGGCTTCTCCTCCCTCAGGGTTATTTTCAAACATATCTATATCTCTGTAAACTTCAGTCCCAACTTCTCTGGATAAGTTTTACAGAGGAGAAAGAACAATAGCTCAAAGCTTTGATGCTGTGTGACAGACCTCTACCAACAAGCCTCTGCTTCTCCCAGCATGTGTGCACAGTTGTCATTCATCCCCAGGGGAATTTCCTACTGACCCAGTAAGGATAATTGCACTTCCCTGCAGCAGAGGAGACAAGGCAAGCAGTTGTGATGCTCTTGTAAACAACTTTTCCTTACTGTCAGCAAGGAAAGACCTTAAAACATGGTGCTAACCTAGAAACTTGCATGATGGGAACACTGCTTACTAAGCAGTATATTTTCAATGAACCAACATTTATTAAATTAGATTATGGTGAGTTTGATCATCGTTTACACTGATAAGCAAAATCATCTTGACGGTCAGACTAACAAGAATGGATAATAACCTCTTTCCAGTGGCTACCAGGTTTCATTCAGCCATTTATCTGTTCATCTTGTTGTAAACATGAAACTTCAGTGCAATTCTGAATGTGGAGGAGTTGCTTTCTAGTCTAATGATAAAGACAATACAAGTCCGGAGCCTCCCTTATTATTTTTTTCTTTCACAGTAACTATTCTGTGTCTAATCATGTTATAAGTCACATGCCTTACTTCAGTGGTAATCTTACTGCATATTTCACACGTTGGGTTTTTTTTAGATTTGAGGGTTTAATTATGAGCACAGGTACTTTAAAGATAAATATGAGTTTCTTACAATAAAGTTGAGAGCCCTCTTTCTATAAAGAGATACTGTCTTTACTCTGCTGTCCAGTTAGGTTCAGCATTTTGAGGTTCAAACCATATTCTTCTCTGGCTTTATTTAGCCCCCAAGCTTTGTTAGTTTTTAATAAAAGCCAACACTGCTTAAAATCTCATCTTTCTCTGTAGTTATTATCATTCAATGTCAAATAATGCACAATGGAACTGGAGTGATAAAAGACTCCATGAATGATAAAAAACACTACAAGAAAAATAGCAGCACAGAAGAATAACAATTTTTTTAACAGTGTTAGAAAAACAAACTGGTCAGATAGGCTTACACTAAGCTCTAAATGCCTGGCCCACAATTTGGACCTGACATGAATGTGACTGGTATTTCAGCCAGCTGAGCAGCTACACTTTGGAGAGCCAGTAGCATAGCAAGTTAAAAACAAACTGGTGGTTAGATAGATTTGAAAATATGAATTAAAAAAAGGACATCATCTCCCTGTACAAAGTACAGAGGAGATGTGCAGAGAGGCATGAGGAAGGCTGAAGAAGAAGCTGGGGAGTGCGAAGTGTGGTGTGGGCAAGAAAAAGCTGCTGTGGAGAGGGGCAGACGCTAAAAGCCAAAATGAGGAATGAGCAGAGAGTGGAGAATGTGAAAGAGAAGTTGGGGGTGGGAAAGGGGAGACTGTGTGGTAACAGGGGAAATAGGAGTTTGGTTTTAAGTATCTCTCTCGGTCATTGTCAGGGTCAAACATCTTTATTCACCAACTGTGGAAAACTTTGCTGGGAGTTCTTCAGATAATTAATACACTGGCATTAAAAATACTCAAATACCCTCTCTATGAGTTCCTAGAACAGGTGTCGATGTGGGGAAATGCAGTTTTGGATTTGTTATGTTGTTCTCTCAACTTGATACAGAAATTAAGATATGGTCCTCTAAAAGTATTGGATCAATAGGTCTACTCAACAAGTGTCAGAGGTCTATTCTGAAATCAAGTCAATAGCCAATAACAATGCTGAGTTGAAAACCTATTGCCAGAATGATGCATTTCTCAGCTTTTATTCTAATTAAATGTATTAGTTACCTGGAGTGCTGCCTTTAAAATCTACAGAGACTCATAACTTGCCTCTTTGAGGTGCTGCAAGACTTGCTCCTGACGGTGCTCCTTCAGCGCTTTTCTGCAAACCCACTGAGCCACAGAAACACTTTGCAGATGGACCCCAATGTAAACATGTGCACTTACATGTACAGAGAGTTGAACACTAGTTAAAGCTTATTTCCCTGAGTACCAGACTACTTTACTGCTGAAACTAAGAATTATTAGCTTATAGGTAAGTATGCCCATTTCCAATCAAAAGTCTTTTGTCCTATCATTATTGTTTAATATTTGCTTTTGGAAGACCCAATGTCAAAAAAGAATAGCATATGAGATACAAAGCTGAGAAATTAAATTATTAAGACTTAGTTGCCTAGATTTTTGAACATATGCATCAAACCAGTGTAACTCTTTAGTTAATGGGAAGAATGGTGGTGTTCAGTCATTGCCTGCTTTTTCCTTCCAAGAAATACTTGGTCACCAGTTTCCTTACATCAGAGAAGACTTTATCTCCCTGAGATGAAATGTGGCTCCAGTTGTGCAAAAGCAGCTCTGTGTAGCAGTGCCAGGTTCCCTGGATGCCACAAACAGCTGGGTTTGTGATGGCTACTGTCTGAAAGAAAGCGAGGAACCCCTGGGATCCCTCTTAACATCCCCTTCTTAACCTCACCTGGACAGAATACCATACAAAGCCTTAGCTGCTTTCATGCTGCAGACAAGGAGGATGTTTTATTTGATGGCAGCAACTAAAAATATCCTTAGGCATGCAAGGTATTTTAACAACAGCACATTTTATCACATATGAAGGATTGCGTTCTTCGTGGTGTGAGGTGACGTCAAACAAGACAATGAGCACCAGAAGTGTGACTCCTGCAAGAGGCTTAAATACCTGCCTGTGCCTCTGTGATAACACACTGCAATAACTCTACTTGAGAACATCCCCAGTTGTTTTTGTAATTTCACACAGCATGCAAAATGTTTCTTATGTCTTTATAAACTTCTTGCACAGTTCACCAAGACCTAAATGAGGAGTCTGTATTTTTTTGACAGTCTAAGCAAGTGGATACCTATCAAACACAGCCAATAGAACCTAAAAAGCTCATCCAAAAATAAACAATAGGAATGGTTCTTTACACTCCAATAATCATGTCATTTTTACATCCATTGACCATAAATGGGATTAGAGACACCTAATTCACAGTGGAATCTAATCCAAGGATCTTAATCTGAGAGCTGAATCCCTTCTCTAGTCTCCCTTGAACAAGTAGCAAGGGTAATATTTTCAGTACAAGTAGATACTGTAGCAGAAGTTGCTCTGCAGAGAGTCTACTTTAAACACTCCTTCATCTGTACTGTATTCTTCCCTAGTAATCTTAAACAGGATGTTGCTACTACAGTATGTGGACTCACGTAATATTGCCAGTCTTTCATTCCTTATCCAGGTTCATCAAGAAGAGCTGGAATTCTTCGCTGCTTGATTCAAAGCAATATGTTATTGACAGCTTTTATAATAAGGAGATTTCTTAAAAAGGTGATGCATTGGAATATGAGTTGTGGTTTGAGTCAGATGTAGCCTGTCAAGTCTCATCTATCTTAAACAACACCCTACAGGGATAAATGTATTTATTCATCTTTGAGTTTCTTTGTAAATGTTTTTTTCTTAAAAGCATCCAAGTTATTTTCAGAAGTAATTTATTCCTTTCCTTTCTAGGATAGGTGAGGATGGAGGTAGACAAGTGTCATGAGACTTCTGTTTAAAACATTAAAGATTGCTTGGAGGGATCAAATGCAGCATAAAATCAGATACTTGCTCCTCTGTTTTATAGAATGAATCTATCTGTCGGATTTCACAAGAAGACCTGCCAGCTGCTACTGGCATTCTGGTGGCAGCAGGTCAGATTTCTTAATCATTTATCAAATACAATTTTCTTTTCAAGCACAGACTTTGCACCTCCCATCCTTGTCTACTTCAGCTAAATTTTGCATATACCAAATCAATAAAACCACCCAGAAGGGGAAGCATACAGAGAACATCAAAGATCACTTGACTGTGGAACATATCCAGGCTTCTCTCAGTGGTATGTCCTGGTTGTTTGTATTATGGAGTCTGAGGTGGTCAATTTGAGGAATAAAGGCCCGAATATTTATACCCATGGTTCTCAGGTCATGAACATTAACAGGAGTTAATGGCAGTGGTGAGGGAGATGGAGATTCTGACATTCATGCTAACATTTGGGATTTCAGATCAGAGTGACCAAGACAGCATTGCTGATTTCTATTTGCTGGTCTACATCCCATCTCCCTGCTATATGTACTGCTGAAACTTGGATCAGCAGAAAGTGTCCCTGATGGGAAGATTCACTGCTGCAATGAAGGGATGACTGCCCTGGCACTAGCTGAAAAAGTGAAACCTTTGGAAGTTTCTGTCACCTTTGCTGGCCTGCACATGAAGTTCACCATGCTGAACTGTACTCTAACTGCCAGCCAAGTTGGCTGTAACTAATCGCACTATGGTATGGAGGAAGGAGGCATTATTAAACAATGTGATATTGTTGTGGAGGCTGCTGTTTTAACAGGCATCTGATGGACTTTTACATATAGAAGTTAGTAGGACTTTTGAGGCAAATTGTTGGGATATGATACAGTAATTACACAGCACAAATAGTGGCTGAGTCAAGCACAAGTGTATATGGTACATTTTATATATTTTCAGTTGAAAAATGGAATATATTGGTTTATATTTTGTTTTGAGTTTGTCTGATAAGCTGAGCAAACTTGGGGATATCTGATACATATGAATGGATCTATTCTGTCTTTTATGCAGTGAAAAACAGAGGAGCAGCTGTATGAATTTCAGCCACTGCAGAACACCACAATTTCTATGCTAGCTTTTTACAACAAAGACAAACATACTTCTCAATAACAATGCTCACCTGATTTATCTTTAGGCAGAGGACAAATGTCATCAATTTCTTCTCTCATTTAGTTTCACACATGGATTTCTGCCTGTGTAAATTATGCCTTTTACTGGAAAGAGTCTGCTGCTTGTGCAATTGATGGCAGAGTACATGCTGAGTGCATTCTCCCCCTTACTCCTAGCCAAAATCTCTCACATGGTATCATGGAAAGAAGCATCGCCATTGCAATGTGTATGCTTTCTAGGTGGACCAGATAATTCTTTCCAAATGCCACACTCCAGTTAGCATCTGGTCAGTTGTGCATATCCTGTGGTTATCATGAATGTCACCTGTACTTGAAAGCTATAGGGGCATGACCCTTGTACTGGTACACACAGAAGGTCTCAGCAATACTTGATGCTACAACACAGAAAAGATCAAAGTCATCAGTTGGGAGATTATCAACAAATTACTGCTATGTGGTGATTCTGTATGATTCCTCCATATGACCTGGAGAAGCATTTGGCTGAAAAGGCTTTTTACTTGAAATGTGGTGGGGTTTTAGCATCATCACAGTGATAATGGTTGCTCAAGATTCCTCTTAGACATACTCAAAAGTCCAAGGGTTGTAGTCATGTCTAGTGTTAGCATTAGAAAGCAGTTCTAGCAAAGAAAGTGGCACATTTGTCTTTACTTTGAGTCCTTCAGGCAAGATGAAAACTAACCATCGATTGCCTGACAAGTCATTTGTGCTGTTAAATGTTCACTTGAAACAGAACCACTGTGTCCAGAAGTGAATCCTGGATAGCATAGTCTGTGCTTCGTTATGTAAAAGCTCAGTTTACATGGCCACAGTGGTATTTTCCAATCCAGTCTCTGGGACATTATACAATGCAACACAGAGAAGGCAAAGTATGGGTTCACATTCTCCTTTGGAGATACGCTTTTATAGCATATAAGAATCTTCACCTATTTTTCTTGCTATTGCAGTATGTAATCAAGTTTGTGATATGTGATACAGTCATACTGGATCTTCAGAAAGAACAGTATAATGACATATTATGTGTTTAATAGTTTAATCCTATTTTAGCATCTCTGCAAATTCAGGAGCTGAACCTAGCCAAAGAAGACTATCATCTGACCACATGTATCCAGACATGTGAAGTATAGGATTTGTGGTTTAGAAAGCTCATTTTCTTCAATCTGGAATAATAATATCTACTACAACTATTTCTGTAAGTTAAAATTGACAAATGCAGTGTTTCTGAACACCATTGTCCATTCAGTCAAATGTTGATATCGTTACTGCCACCTATTGTTACAAATAGAAAATTGAAGATATTTTCATAATCATATTTCTCCAAATACAAATAAAACTGGAAAATAACAAGCATGTTCCAGTTGAAGTATTTGTAAGTAAGCATGTTCTGGTGTCTTCTTTGACAGCTTTATTTTCAGAGCTACATAAAATTGGCTTGAAAATTCAAGATCTTCATGAACACCTAGTAAAACTAATACTAAATTAAACAGGAATCAGAGGCATCACAGATCTTAGCATCACAGTAACAGATTTCTATATATCTGGGTATTACAATCCCAAGCTGTGAGCCAGGTGTCCAGACACCCTTTAAAGGAACATAGGAAAAGGAAAGGTCTTCAGAGGCCTTCATTAGTGAGGGCATTTTCACTTGTCAAAATTATTACATCATCTATATTTTGCACACATACTAGGAAATGATCTTGTTGCCACACAGGTTGCCACACAGAAGGAAAAAGCTCCAAAGTGTGATAAAGGACTGGATGATAGAATTCTGATTAGTATTGTAAGAATGCATACTAAACAGGTAATTAGTTGGAAGTAGTTATGTATTTTTTACTTCTGCATTAAAGCCCCAGGAGTACGAATTGCAGGGAAAATGAAAGGTTTCAAATAAAAACAACAATTTTGAATAGGAAGACCCAATAAAATGATTTTTCTTGCCAGGCTTACTGACTGGTTGAATACCTCAGGTTAATGAATAAAGCATCACAGACTGTAATAGAACAAAATTACATATTTATGATTGGTGGTAAATACATTATTTGGGTTTGCATTTATAGAATCTCATAAAAAATGTTTCAGTTTTATGGAATGATTTTCAGATCCTGAAACCCTTACTTGTTTCACACAGATTTCTCTGGAATTCTATTAGTTTCTACATCTAGAAGTTGTCTTAATGATTCTTGTGAAATTTGAACATATGATTAAAGAAGCATGGAACTATTAGAACACTGTGATGAAACCAGGTTACCCTTCAAGTTGTAGTGCTTGTTAGTCTGAGCCTTTCTTGAAGGACAGTTAATTTTTCTAAGACATCTGATATCTATCCATCCACATACATATATTTATTTGAAAAAAAAATCAGTCTTCTAGTGGAAGTTGGTGATTCTGAAACCGTATCTGGTAAATCACTGCAAAACTACAACTTTGACTCCATGCCTTATTTGGAGTCTGAAACACAGATTTTTTTATTCCCCTGGATGGAAACAGGGCTGACTCAGTCAGTCCCACTGGACAGAACTTAGACCAATTAATATTTTATATTTTAGGCTTTTTTGACATTTTAGACCAAAATAGGACACTAGAAGAGATGCCCTTTGACATTGTGAGTCCTCTGTGTATAACAGGCTCTAGAAAGTGTAAATGGAAATGGCTGAGTTGATGAAATGAATTATTGTACCCTTTGCTTCTCAGAAGATACATTTATGCATGGACATCCTGGTGCAAAACAGCAGGGTTTTTTGCTTTCAAGTAAAAATTAGTGGATCTCAGCTGTGCTGGAATTTTGTTTTTTCTCAAGAGAGAAATAGCTAAAAATGTACATACCTTTTTATTTTTTCCTATAAATATCTCAGGTCAGCTAAAGCCATGCAACAATAAATCACCTGTGTAACTTGTCTCTGATTGTCAGTTAATTAGCCCAACTGTAAATATGTAAAAATCAGAACCAGTACATTAGTTTTTCGTCACCTCAATCACTTGTTTCTGCATTTACTGTCCACACCAGTAGTGGCTTTTAGTAACAGACATTGTTTCCTCATTCCTGTTTTAGTCAGACACCATGAAGTGTGAAAGCCTATTTAATTATCCTTATGGCTTGGCTGTCACATGTGTTGCCTTGAGGAAACACCTCCAGATTTGTACAAACAGGCATCCACAAGATATACTTCTCTTTACAGCTCTCTCATAGCCTAATACTACATCTTCTCAGCTAATTTCCAATTTTACCAAAGTCTTTAAATTTCAAAATTACAGTGATTCGCAGGGTCATGACACAGCATTCATTAGAGAGGAACATAAGGCTCTGAGAGTCTTTTTATGAAAGGACAGTAAGTGGCAGCAATTACCGGTGAGATGTGAGGGATATGTGAACTGGCTATCAGGGGTCTCAGGAAGTCAAAAGTTTTTCATTCCTAGCCGTCTGATAGGAAACAGTAAATAACTCTGAGGTTCTTACTGTAATTTTGTTTTTATATAATTGAACTTTTCTTGAAACTAGGAAAGATGCTAGTCAGGAACAAAAACTAAAAAGACAAGTGAGTGATGAGGTGTTGATGAAAGGAAGAGAGGATGCATCGGTCTTCATAAAGGCAGTTTCTTGAGCAGCCGTTCTTGATAGGTACTCTGCACAGCCCAGCTCTGGAGAATGCATCATTTCTGTGCTGCCCTTACAGAAAGAAAACACCTCTGACCAAATTAATCTCCTGCCTGTATAGCATACATTGACTTTTCCTTCATCCAAAGCTCAACAAATTTGCCATAAGGAAACCTCACT
This sequence comes from Agapornis roseicollis, assembly GCA_002631895.1. Lineage (NCBI taxonomy): Eukaryota > Metazoa > Chordata > Aves > Psittaciformes > Psittacidae > Agapornis > Agapornis roseicollis. The sequence goes on along the minus strand of NDXB01006576.1, from coordinate 73,843 downwards.
ATGTATGCACTCACTTTCTTTTATAGCTTGGACATGTGTATTATTTGTGAATCTAAATATCACATAGGAAGGAAATAAGGTCCCTATCTGTGAAAATCAGAATTTATTCACTTTTCCATAATTAGGAGAAAACTCTTTATAATATATGCTATGGTTCACTTCAGTGCTCTGATATAGTGATAAGTCTCATGTGAACTTGAATAATCCATAGCTGAAAGTTTATTTCCCAACTCATTGTTATTTTTACAGCTGTTAAGAACTGCTATGCAGCTAATATTAATCTTAATAAAAAATGTCCAGAGATACTCCTGCTACATTAGTTTATTATTATGTAGCGGGTATACGTTTGTGATCTAATGTGAAACATTGGTGTGGCTCACTAAACCTAAATAAACCCTAATAAAAAAAAAGAAAGGCTCTCATCAGGTATATTCTGTAGTATATAAATATTGTATACTACTACTATATATTCTGTAGTATATAAATATAGTATATATGAGGAAATAATTGAGAATAATTTAATATTTGAGACAGTCAGGTAAACTGAGTTTACCAGAATTATCCCTGCATGATTTCAGGTTGCTATCCAGAAGCTGTTGCTTTTTGTTGTGATTTTTTTAAGGTAGAACATGTCTTCTGAACTTCAACAGTTGCATCTAATAGTCAATGCAGACTTCTGGTCTTCATACAGCATTGCCTGTATTCAAGAATACAACTAATGCTCACTTTCAGTCATGAGCATTTGGACTATTTTGACAAAGAGAAGGCAAACGGGATCATGAATGTCATTGTAGGTTAAAAACAAGTTGATGTGACTTTTTGTGATCTTAGCATAATTTTTTCCCCCCAGTGAAAACAGTAACTTCTAATGCCTCTTTCTGCATAAGGCAAAAAAGTATTAAGATAAAATAACAGCTGTATAATTAGGGAAAAAGCCTTTAAGCTCAGCATTTCAAGGTTTATCCTACACAACATACACTTAGACTGTCAGCACTAATGAGAAAGGAGTAGGAGAAAAACTTTATTAGGGTTGATACTATGCCTGCTGAAGCCAATGTGATCCTTCCATTGACTTCAAGGGCCTTTGCTGGATATTGCTTCTCTTGCACCCTTATGAGAACCCAAAATCAATCTATTTTAATTTCTCTATTGCGTATTTTGAAATGATCACTGAGAAAAAAAACCCATAACATACTGCAAATGCATAGGCTACCTTAACTATAAGGCAATTAATTTTAGTGATACACGTGTCATGGTTTAAACCCAGTTTCTACTCCTCACCCCATCTTTCTTTCCTCCCCCTCCCCCCCCTTCCTCCCTGCTCCCAGAGGGATGGGGAGGAGAATTGAAGGAATGTAACTCCCATGGGTTGAGATAAGAACAGTTTAATAACTAAGGTGTAACACAAATCACTACTGCTACCACCAGTAATAATAATGATAAAGGAAACAACAAGGGAAGAGAGTACAATACCACCCACCAAAAACGAATCTGACCGGGAAGTGTGCGTCCTTCTGGGTAACTCCCTATTACCTCCCCTGCATGATGTGCTGTGGTATGGAATACCTCTTTGGCTAGTTTGGGTCAGGTGTCCTGTCTCTGCTTCCTCCCAGCCTCCCCTCCTCCCTGGCAGAGCATGAGACTCAGAAAGTCCTTGGTCAGAATAAACAATACTTAGTGACAACTAAAAACATCAGTGTTATCAGTGCTGTTCCCAGGCTGAAAGTCAAAACACAGAACTGCATCAGCTACTAAGAAGGAGAAAAAATTGACTGCTAGTCAAACCTAGGACAACATGTAAATATGGGCTCACCACAGAATGAATCAAACTTGTCTTGTAACTCATGGAGTTTCACTTCAATAGGCTCTAGACATCACCACTCCCCCTGGAGGAGGTTCGTTACAGTCTGTAATGCTGCATATGGTTTCTGGGAAGCTACTAAGTTGCTGCTCCTGATCTGAAGGGTGGAGGAAACCCTCTTTTCTCCATGCAGATCTTGTCTATACATAAAGGATTGTGGGAAAAAAAATCAGGTTGGAAGAGACCTCAGGAGGTCTCTAGTCTAACCTTCTGCTTAAAGCATGATTGGATATGACATGAGACCAATCTTCCCAGGGATTTATGTAGTCATGTCTTGATAAACTCCAGGGATGGTGACCACACAACCCCTCTGGGCAGCCTATTTCACTGCTTTTCTGTGCTTATGGTGAAAGTTTTCCTTTATATCCAGTCTGAGCCTCCCTTGTTTCAACTTATACCTCTTGTTTCTATGCTAGATTCTGTCCTCTGAATGAAAGTAAGTACCTGTCTTTTATCTATTCAAATAAAAGCATTTAAGAGCTGCTTTTAAAAATCTAAGACTTAATTTCATGAGTCTGTATACAACTGAGTTCTCTTTGTATGTTGCTTTTGGTTAATGGAGAGTTAAAAGCTGAACAGTCCTCATTCAGAGAAAACCAGCCATGTTAAAAGTGAAAATACTTCTAATAAGTCATGCTGGTAAAACTGCTATCAGCTGAAATACTCATAGACATTACTGTGGGATTTTAGAAGCTCAGGAGGATGGAAATGTGCTAATACACTAGATCCTGCTCTGAAGCAGCAAGGCAAAGAGTGAAATCTGTCAGCATAAAGTTGAAAGAATGTACTTCGGATCTTTGCTGATATGACTACAGGGTTAGAGGTTATTATACATGTGAATTCAGACCCATCCAGTGCTGTTATTGGAATATTTCCTCTGACAGTTTAAAAAGCCGCTTGGACTGGCAAAGAAAAGCTGTTCCTGTGTTTGAAATACAGGAAATCTTTGGACAAAATAAGGAGAAAATACAGGCAAAAGCAGAAAAATCACAAATTTAAACATGGCAGAAACCAGCACTGTGGTGTTTGGATGTTTGCTGCAAAATATGAAAGCAGAATAAAACAGATGGGCAGAGTTAGCTTTTCAATTCTCACAGGTTTAAGGGAAAGCATAGATCTTGTGTTTGGCATTATTACAATGTGTTTCAAAAAGGTGAAGGGAAGACAGCATCTGTACTTGCTGTAGGAGTGCTTTCCTAAATCAATTAGACTAATCTTAGCTGGAGGAACTCTATCTGGTAGTTCTGTTATTCACATCAATGACTAAATCGTTGTTTAAGCCTCTGTTGTATTTTTGTGCAATTATGTCTTGTAGTAATCAACTTGAGTTTAATTCTCAGTTGTATAAATAAAACCCCTGTTTGTTTAGTTCGCTTTAGTTTTATGAAATATGAACCTTGCTTTCATCTTCCGAAAGCAAATAGAAAAGTTCTAATGACCATCTAGATACTATTTATTATTTGATACGCTTGTCACATCACATCTTGCAGACCTCTTCTGTTAACTAAACAAAACTTAATCATTTGTTCTTTACTCTCAGGGAATTTTTTGTTCAGCCTTCTCCAGATCTTCTAATTCTTTATGGTTTTGCTTTAGATGCTACGAAATCAGGTAATCTGAAGAACCTACCTTTGTTTTAAATTACAGCATAACACCTTTATTATCAATATTTTTCTGCAACCTGCTTAGAGTTATTTGTTGTCAATGTGAAGTGGTAGTCAATGAACCAGCTACTAATTTTTTCCTTCACAAAGCTGGGCAATTCATAGTTGACTTCCCCAACCACACACCTTTCATTTTTAGGTTGATGTTTCAAGTCCAGTTGATATCAATAGAGTTCAAAAGTTACGATACCCTTTTTGTTAATTTGAAGCAGTCCACATAAAACTTGTTTTGGAAATTGTTCTGGATTTCAGGTTTTAGAGCTAAAGGCATCCTCGCATGTTTTTCAGTCTTCTGTCCAAGACTACCTGACCTACATAAGGGACACAACAATGTGAGCTCTAGAAGGTTATATATGGTCACAAATCCTGATGATTAATTCATATTCTCCTTTTCTGATGTATACATATAGTTTGTATCTTTTCTCAATTTTATCTGGCACTGGCAATATAATTACCTTGTTTTGCTCACTCTTACTGAGATTTCCGAGTCCTTTTTAGGTGAAATAATCACCTTTTTATCGCTTCCCATAGCTAATAAAATAATGTGTTAGACATCTCCACTGCTGAACAGCAGAGCATTTCTATTTGAACCTTTGATGCTGAAGATAGACTATTTATTCCTACTATTTTCAATAAGCATTCAAATCCCATGACAAAATTTAACATATAGAAGCTCTAATTAGCTTCCAACTGCAATGAACTATACCAAAGATGCACTAAATTCCACATATATGCTCCTGTCCCAGGTCTCATTAGTCTTTCATGAACTTTCTGGTAGCCAAAAGGAGGGGGAATAAGAATGATGGCTAAATTTGAGCTTGCGTACATTATTTTTCATAGACTTACAGACTAATTCAGGTTGGAAGGCACCTCCAGAGGCCTCTAGACTAATGTCTTGGCCAAAACAGCATCAGTTTCATATCAGACCATGTTGCTTGGGGTTTATCCATTCAGGTCTTGAAAACGTCCAAGGATGAAGACCACACAACTCTGCTTCTTAATTTAGAAATCTGCTTCTACCCCACTTAGTAAACCAGAAAGAAACATTGATGGAAGCAGTAATTAAAACTACAGATACTTGAACCTAAGTAATTTATAATCATTCATTTCAAAGGACTCTGGGATATGCAGTGACCATGAATTGAGCCACATTCATGGTTTTCTTCCATGCAGAGGGAATATGTTCAAACACTGAATGCTTACTCAGCCTAGATATTATAGAAGATACAATTAGATTATTAATTGTTCTTTCCTACTTGGGAATTATAAGCAGCACCTTCTTACTGTACTTTGATCCTTTGTGCAGCTTTAGTTTGACGTTTGTAACTAAGGCACGTTAAGAACACTGGAAGTGGTTTCACAGCCAATATCATCAAGTTACAATTAAACTGTGATTTTTTTCCAATTTTTCTCATTTGTCTGTACCTCTGAGTTTCTTGGGCCAGCTGTTCTATTAGTTATGCCTGGTCCTGTCATTGAGCAAAGACTTTGAAGGTTTCTCTACTCCCATTTTTATGTTGCTCTGATTTTTTTGTGTGTAAAGAGTTGGAGCAGCACCAGTACAGACTGTGAAATTGTTTATGAAATCAATGTTAAGGACATTGCCATAGCTCTGCTGGTCATTGCTTGGTGAATGGTTAGAGGGCAGCCCAGGTATCTTCTGTATCCAAACTATGAGTAAGTTTGCTCCTTTCAAAAGTCCTTCAGTTTCCCTTATGAGATGATTTAAGCTACTTGTATTATGAAATGTGTGTTTCAATTCATTCTCTTAGCTGGAGATATGCATAACGGAAAACCCCTGAAGTTGAGGGGCTGAATTTCACACCCTGTTGTTTGAACATGCTTGCTAAGGGGAAAAACGTTATCTGAAGAACTGATATGTAATCAAAACAAAATTCTACTTACTTAACATGTTTCGGTTTAAACTGCCGAACTTAAAGAGGATTTCTATTTTGAATCCACCTTCCCACATAAACAGTATTTTTACCATTTAAATAAATTCGACTATTTATTTAAAGAAACTAGCTGGGTTTCATGTAACAGATGCTGGAAACCCTCTATTTTGAATATATCCAGTAACTTTAATTGCAGTGCCCCTGGATCTGTAGTCTTCCCCTTGGCTGTGTTGGATGCTCCCTGCCCTGCACTTAACAAGCAGGGTCAGTGTGAGGGCAGAGCAGTGACCTTGTTGCTCTGGAGTCTTTCAATAAGCTGCCTCTGGAGAGGAGAGCTTTTAGTGGCGTGCTGTAAACTCGGGACAATCACATAACAGAGTGCTGCTGGAGAGCATGCTCTTCACAGTGACGCTGCACTTTGCTTTCACATGCCATGTGAATCTGCATCATGCACATCTCCAGGCATGTGATCCCAATCCAGCAGCCTCTTACTTAAAAAATTTGGTCATCTTCTGACTTAAGGTAGCTCGTGAGTTTTCCTTGCTGTAAAAGTAGTTTAAAATAGCCTGTTTTGAGATGTGAGACACAGTTATGAGTCTATCAAGTTGCTACAGAAATTGCGGGGTTGGGCTGCCCTGTGCAAGGGGATACACAGTTGTACCTGCCCCCAAACACATTCCTGCTTCTGAGCAAAATGAGGAAAGTTGGCAGAGCCACAGTGGGGAATATCCCTTAGGTGGGAAAGACCTTATGGTCTGTGTGCATCTGCATCAAGTATCAGCCACTGTCCGAATTAGTCACAGAAGCATAAGCACAGATCTAATTTTAATACTCAACTTTCTGAACATTGCAGATGCAACTGCATGAAGAATATATTTGATGATACAGCTGTCTTTTTTGGTGCAATAAAAGTATAGTATATTTAATGGTGCAATACCATAGCAGATATTAAAATTATTTAAACTCATCTTCTTGAAGAAAACACAGAAAAGGAACAGTCTTATAATAGGCAATCCCCAGGTGCCTTCTTATACACGTGACAGTAGCGCTGAATTTCTCCTTTTCATCAGTATTATTCTCAATGAAGCACTAAGGCTTGTACCATTCCAATTCTTATTTTCATAAACTGGGAAAACCAGTTTGGAGTGATGTTGAATGTATCACTTATTTTAGGAAGCCACAAAGGTCCTAATGTACTTGGGTGTGATCCCTGTTGTTTTCACCCACATGAGAAGTGCAGAATCAGACTGTGCTTGTTAAACTTTGTGAAGACAAAGTTTAAAATGCTTTTGTAAAGTTTTAAGATATTAAATTCAAAGACTAAACTATGACATGCTTATTTCCATTGAAAGTTACTGGTGTGTTTTCAAGATGTGGATCAACCACAGATATTCTTCAGCATGAAAGCACAATTCTGTTATCAGAAAATGGTTATCAAAAGCCAGAGATTGTTGATACCAGCTGAACAGTAGCTCTTTCAAAACTACCTCATCAATTGAGAGATTAGATGTCACATCATATATAAAAATGTATAGATTTGCCTACAATAACCAAAGAAGTTTTATATTATAAGCAAAAATATTTAATTCTACAGTTCACCTGTAGCTCACAACTTAATTCATGTGAAAGGAGGGTAAGGAAAGGTTTTGATATAGTAAATGATATAATAAGTTAGAGTTTGAAGGTTTGTGGGTGATGTGGGCTGTAGGAGAGATTTCTCCTTTTATTACACATATAACTAGAACTGCTACTGAATCAGACAACTATAGATAACCTGCAAGCTGTGCAGTAAAAATGCAGTATTTCTCACTGGTATATCAGTGTAAATTTAAATGTCTATTCCAGATGGTAATTCATAGCAAGATACTTTTCTTTACACAGACACATCCACACTATTTCCAAATGTGCAGGGAATGATTCAAAGTAATTTCTTATTTGTCCCACGTTTCCCCAGCTGCTGCTACACAAATTGTAAACATAATCTTAGTGTACTTCACAATTTCATATGATTGTCAGGATGGGATAGACAGTGTGGAATTCAGAATAGTAAACTGTAAGCTGCCTCTTTTGTCAATGGGGGTGTGGAGTTGGAGTGATAAGTGAGCTCTTTTCATGCAAGCAATACATATCGTAATTGCTACTGCTATCTTATTCCTGTATGGTATTTACTTCAGAAGCTATTCAGATGTAACACATTTTCCTCTTGCAACATTTCAGGGTTTTTTTATTTCATTTACAGGCACATTAAAAAAAAATAAAAATCTGGTAGAAAACCTACGTATGTGTTAGTATATATTTCAGTCAGGAAAGGATTTTCTAGGAAATGTTTAAATTGGAATAATCAAGCTATCCTTTAGCTAAAAGAAATTGCACTGGTGGAAGTGTTTGGAGTTCATTTGCAGATTCATTCAACAGCTTATTTTGATAGTTTATGATCCATTGTCTTTTGAGATTAGTGGAAAATGCAGCCCAAGCAGCATATATTTTGTTCAAGGTGGACTGATGCATCTCCCAGTCTGGCAACGCTGCACCAAGAACATGGCTTCAAAACTGTATATACTGCAAGCTGGCAGGGAAAAGGCAGGGCCACCCAACACCACTGCATCTCAGTCACCAAGCCATAGCGTGAGCCAAACCAGGGACGGATCGAGGCTGGCAAAGGGAAGAAATGTGTTTCCCCCAGAACTGGTTTGCACTATGAGCAATAATGCTGGACCAAGAAAGTGGGTGGGAAAAACCATCTCCATCCCTCCTGACAGCAGCATGAATGTAGGTCAATGGAAAAGATCCTGAAAATACAGCTCCTTAGGGTAATGTTGTTCTCTTGTGCCAAGAATGACAGAGTTGAGCTGATGTTTCAGCACATCTTGATCTCCATCTTCCCTTATCCCCGCTCCTTTCCTCAGCATCATAACTGCCATTACAGACAAACAAGTGGGGATTCAAGGGCTAAAAGGAATGCTGTTTGACTTATCCAATTATCACAAGATAGCTAGCAGGACTGTACAGTATGTGAGTGATCATGCATGTGAGCATGGCCGATTAGTGGGGTCTGGCAGAAAAAGATCACCGATGTTTCCAATTAAATGGTTTCTTGGGTCTGTCAAATGCAGAGTCCCTGAGGCAATCAGGCACCTCCTAGATGCAAATCTTCCATCTTCTTGTTCCTGCTGCTATAAAGAATAAAGCACATAATCTTGAAAACCAAATCCATGTCAATGCTAACCATCTGAATACAAAACCACATGAAATGGAAACCTTAGAAAGCCTCTTTATTATGCATGTTTTCTCAGGGCAGTAAAGAGATGTAGATAAAAATCATTTGCCTTAATGTGTGATATGGTTTTCATTGGTTTTATGATTTAAGTGACTTGGACCTCATACCCAGATGGGCAAAACTTTGAAATTGCAGGTTTTCTTTGGGTATGAAAAGTAATGCATTCCTTTCCTCATTTTACAGGGACATCAAACCTGACAACATACTACTGGATGAGCATGGTAAGTTAATATTGACTGTTTTCTCTAAGGTCTCTCTAATTCTTGACATATCAGTGACAGGCTTTTGCATCCTTTGTACATCAACTTCAGGTGTTGGTTCCTACCTAAATCCTGACCTCCTTTGCAAAGGCTGTCCATCCACCTTGAGGGTTTTGCAATTTCCTCTTCTACTGATAAAAGCTGCTCTGATAGTTGCAAGGTGTGAAGAAAATATTTAGTGTGTATTGATATATCGAGATCACCAGGGACACCTGGTAAAAAGAAGTTAATATTAACAGGTTTATTGTGAATGACTATAATCCCTTTTAACGGGTCTACCAGTAGAACAGTACTAAGCACTTATTTCCTCTTTTAGAACTTCTGAATGGCAAAGAAATTTCATAGAGCAAATTATTTCTCATATAGATCTCTGAAATTGCTTTCCTAAATTTAGATATGGAATTTAGAAATTTACCTCTAAGTCTGCAAGATTTTTATGACTCTGCATGTTCTGGTTTAAATAACATAAGAAGAAACTAGACAGCATAATCTGCTTTGAACTTTCAGTACTCATTACATGATCTCAAACAAAAAAAAAGTGTAGTATGAAAAGGAGCAACTTATTTCTTGAAACATAAATTTGACACATACAAGCTTTCTATGAAGTATTTTGCTTAAACCTCTTTTTGCATCTTTGCTAAAACATCTTTACACAATTATTCATAGGAAGAACATGAGAAAATGCAGGTAAAGAAGGCGTTAACCTTGTATCAGTCATAACAGAAATATGTACAAGAGGAAGACTAAATGGAAAAAGGAGATGCATGTTTGCTACTGCAGGAAACTCTTGTTGTGCTTTGTTCCCCACAGAAATTGATTAAAAGGAGTTAATCTTTGAGCAAATATAAACTTGAAAATATGCCAACGTTAGCATTATTTTTCAAAACCCATTGCAGAGCTGCTGTGTATACAAGTTAAAGTTGATTAAAGAGGTAACATTGCGAACAGCTGGAGTTTGTCCCTGGGAATATGGAAGCCAACAAAACTAAATAATGTTGGAGTTTTAAACCATTTAGAACTTCAGGAATTTAATATCTCAGACCCATCAAGGTTAACATTCCCCAGACACTGATATCAGCAAATAAGCATGAAACAGAAATCTCTTGTCTTTAAGTCCTGGGTGAATTAGAGATGTCAAAGGCAACATGAAATTAATATGAGTGTGTTAAATCTCTGATTGACAGCCTCTGAAGTAAGATTGCTCTTATCTCTCCTTGCCCCTCATCAAGATCAATTATTGCACACAATTAGGCTCTTGCTAGAGTTTTCCTATGGGGGCTCAAGTATTGCAGAGTAGAAGCTACACCGAAGTGAGTGATATGCTGCAAAATGAAGGTCTTTTGGTGATTGTAATTTGTTCATCAATAAAATTATCTGTATACAGCATGGAAATTTGGGAATGGATAACCCCTTTTCTGCAAAGCAGCAGAATCCTCCTCCCTTACAGCACACCTGCAGACAGGTGGTGAAACAACCAGGCTTCTCCAGACTTGCAGACAGACCTTGGTCAGCAGAATTAATCAGCTCGAGGATCCTTGCTTTGCAAACCTGTTATGTGGACAAGGGTCCACACACCTCAACTCACTAAATGAAGGGACATGAGTTGGACAGATGTCTGTATCCTACTTGTCATCACAGGCTTCCTTTACAGAGAACTGAAAGACAAAGACACATTTTAGATAATCTGATCTATTTTGGATGTCTGCACTACACACCAGTATCTATTTCTCTTTAGTGACTAGTACCTAAAAGTTTTGAATAAAGATACAGATATTCACCATACAGATGTACGTGTTGCAACATGAATGCTGTCCTTGAAGTCCATAAAAGCTTTTATTAATCTGCAACATTGTAAGTCATCAGATTTCACCTAGTGGAAAAATGTGTTGAATATGCACACCATAAATATGCTGTAGAGGAAGTGTAACAAATTCACCTAGTATGAGTCTAACCAGGTGTACAGGAAGGAGCTTTATTTTAGCCTGTGGCCTCTAAGAACAGTTTCCTGTATGCTTGACTTTACCTTTAGGTCTTTACAGTTCATTAAACAAGCTGTGCTTACACAAGGTATTATGGAATTGGATATGCACAACATTTAGGACTGTGAGTTTGTCTTAGTGAGTTAGATTTCTTTGACTTCACTGAAGAAACCTATTTTGGCTGAAGTGCAGTGGTACGTTATTCACATTGCCTTACATTTTCAAGCAGTTAAATAGACTGACTTTCATAACATATACCAAGATTATAGAGCATAGATATTTCTGCACATTAACACTAGTTTCACTGCAGTTTATCTCTACGGTTTATGGAACATGACTCAGGAATACAGAAGTAGTGAAACAGGAAATTTTTCTTAAGCCATGAAAATCTAATGTACAATTAAAGAATAGGAAAATGCATACAACATTCTCAAAATAATTCTGGCAGAGGAAGCCTGAATTTTCCCATATACTTCTCAGCAAAGCCATATCTTGACATTGCTGAGCACAGGTTCTCATGCATCAGTGGAAAAAAATGATTGAAAATCATGAGAAGCATAACGCTACATGTGAATGGGGTAATTAGCTGCTTAAAATAGTGTTCAGTCCCTACCAGAAGATGATTTCCTCATCTTCTGGAGAGATTCTTTACTCTATAGAGGAGTGTTCTCTGAGTAGAGAAAGGGGTGATTTCAGGGTTCACTCTCTGAACTGGAATCAAATGGAAACTAGTGCTATCCATAAAGCTTTTTGGTAATGTTTCCCTCCCAGCTTTCCCAGAAAGCTCTTATGACTAATTCTAATCTCTAAATTTCATAGTAGTGCTCTGTTCTGCTAACATGCATCTGAAACAGAATTATTCCAGTGATAGCTGTAGGGACTACTTGGTGGTTCAGAAGAGCTATTATCATTGTGCAGAGAAAAATATTATAAAACTCTGTGAATAACAGTATTCTGCTTCCTCTAATATTCCTTTCATTTTAATGGTTTAGAACAATATAACTGAAACAACAGCATTTAGAGTTGAAAGGTGGACAGTCTGGTCCATGTTGCATTATTCTTCTGAAATATCAAAGAAATTAAAGACGTCTTTAAATCTTTCCATGGTCTATGATGTCTAAGAAGATGTAGAATGCCTAGAATGGAGAAAAATAAGCAACAGCAAACAGATTAGTATGCTCCCTTTTTTCATAGAATCATAGACTGGTTCTCCTATTTGTTAGCACTACTGATATTAACATTTCTGGTCATTCTTCAGAAATTCTGAGGCTCTGCTTTGGCATCCAGGTTTTGCATTGTGCAGTGACCACACCATTAATACAATCTCTACACAGGAAATCCTCAAGGGTTAGATTTCCTGTCAAGTAAGTTTTTCAGGACATCATTTCATAAGACTCAGCAAGGTCCCTGTTTGGTTTAGTGAGGAATAACCCCCTGCTGGGTCAAACCCAAGCCCTCAGCTGGCATTCTATCTGAAGCAGGGTTAAGTGATAGATACTATTCATGGAGTGTGCTCTTTGTCACTTAGTCACCGAATGCTTCAGTGCTTTCTATCACACACAACTTTTGTATGAGGATATTAGAGTGCATCTGTATATTCCCTTTAGACTCTGGGTGAATCTTTCTTAATGAGTGAGTTTGTCTACTGCCTCTTTGAAGCTGCTACTGATACTGGTCTTCACAACCTCCTGGAGCAACATGCTGTAGAAGTGCACCATCCTTCATCGAAGAAAAGGGCTCTATGTGTTTTGAAACATTCTTCTCTCAAAAAACCACCTTCTACTTCTAGAATTGGAGGATTTGGTGAATAATATCTTACAGCCACAATATTCATGATATTAAAACATTCCTTCAACTGAAGCGCCTCAGCCTTTTTAATTTCTTATAATACACTGGTCCAGTCCTTTTGCCACTCTCTCTCACTACAGGCACTGTTACAGGTATGCAAGCTTTCAGTTTCAAAGCAGAAAAGCAACCATATTGGATCATCTGGATGAATTTCTTCTCTCCAAGAGTCTCCAAAAAGTGAATGACAGAGCATGACATAAACCAAGTTTTTGTGGTGCTTCCCTCATGTACTCACCCAGCCTTCAGCCTTTTGTGACTGAGACATTTCCTGAACTGGATATAGTCTCTGCACTTTTAACAACTTTCAGTGGCCTTTTCTATGCTCTTTTCTGGTGATTCCTTGAGTGGAGGGAACTTTTAGCACCCTCAACACTACTGTGCTTAAATAGAGATTATGTTAGGACTCACTACTTGTTTGTTCATTGTGATGGTGCCACCTCTGATGGCACCGAATATCCCCTGGTCGTTCTCCATATTAACATCAGAGACCTAATAGTTAATTCTTAGACTTAACAAGACTAATTTCATTTTGTTATGGTTGGGGGGGAGGGGTG
>NDXB01006576.1:0-60467 GCA_002631895.1 Agapornis roseicollis | reverse complement strand
GGGGGGGGGGGGGGGGGGGGGGGGGGGGGGGGGGGGGGGGGGGGGGGGGGGGGGGGGGGGGGGGGGGGGGGGGGGGGGGGGGGGGGGGGGGGGGGGTGAGTGTTAGACTCGATTTTTGCATCTGGTAGTGATAATTTTACTCTGTAATCATTTCTCTAATGAGACAGCAAGGCAGATTTAATCTGGCTTTCATATGTGCCTTATTATATATGATTATATTGCATTATGATCCCCAAAGTTTTCCTTAAAACTATATTTCCTTGATTACATGAGAATCTCATCTGTCATTTAAAAAATAACAAAATTGAAAGGTTCAGCTAATGAGCAATCTTAGTCCTAAAACGAAAAATAGGATGAAAAAAACATCAATAAATTCAATAGTTTGAACCTCAATATTAACTTCTGAAGAACTAAACTGGCAACATTATCACTGTGTAGTGATGTCTGGGAGACAAAGTCTTCATTGAAGATGCACCTGGTGTGTCTGCATCAAGGCCTTCCCTTATCATACCCACACTCAATTTTCAGGCACTGTATCTCATTTCACCCTCCAACATTGATTAACAAGATGAATGCTCTCAGCATAATTCATCTTTCTGAAGCTATCTACACTTTGAAAATATATTTGAATATATGTGCACATGGCCAGTATACAGCCTACCCTTTTGAAATTCACAGCCTCACTGGACCCATCTATAGCAAAACAATAAGGGTTTTAACAATCTCCCTGATGATAAGTGGCAGACTGCCAAAGGCATGCTAAGTTCACATAGATGTGAGCTACACTCTTCTACATAGTACAGAAGAACATAGAGAGAGGCCTTTTAAATTGTTCATATGATTTGACCTTTTGAGGCTGAATTTGCTCCAAAATGTTACCAAGTTGAGATTTCCCATCAGCTCTGAATCGTGCTGAGTTTGTGGCATTAATTCCAGTCTGGTATTTCTTCTCTTTGCCCTCACATTCACCCTTTTGGTTTCAGCCTCTGAGTAATTCAATGAGGTTTGAAGTCATGTACATTTTCCTTTGCTAAATGTCAGTCAGCCAGCCTGACTAACACCATTTAGTTAGGTTAACAAGTTAAGGACTTGTTTTAATCATCATTATGATTTGTTCAAAAATTAAGTAATAATCTGAAGATCACTTGCTGTTTGCCTGAGATACTGAGATTTCAGGCCACGTGAAAAAGAGAGGCATAAAAACCACTTAGTAATTCTGAAGTTCATGCATAAAGCTTCTCAAAGTCAAACACTGTGCTGTAGGTATTAACCTACAGATTTTCACTTTTAAAAACTTGACCGGAAACTGACTGCAAGAATGCAATTTATGAAACAATTTCCACTAAGATACTTTCCACTTGTAATATATATGTTGATGCATCCAAAATCTGCAGTCTGGGATGGTTTGAGAAAGCCACTCTACAAAGAGTCAGAGGAATGTGGTCTTTTGCCTTTCCCTCCTCTCCATCACCATCTTGTTATCAGATGGGGTCATGCAGCCATGGGGATTAAGTAATGAGCTCTTTCCCTGTGAGACTTGAATGTAGTTAAGTATTGCTGAATCTGTTGTGCACTGCTCTGCTTCATAGCTCTTAAAAGCTAAACCCAAGTGCAGTGACATACTGCTTAGTTCAATATTGCACCAGGGTGCAAACTTGGTTTTGACATTTCTTTCATCACAGTAATATCCAGAAAGGGAGATCAAGTACAAGGTGTGACGCTCAGATAGGAAATAGTTCCCATGGACTGAAATTTTGGGAACAGCATGAAGTAGCTAGTAATTAAAAACTCAGCATATTCACTGCAACAATAGCAACCTTTCCTTTTTCTATATGCAGCAGCTGCAGTAAAATATGCTTAGAAGCTGATTTGAAGGACTCCTACAAAGAATTGGGGTTTGTCTCTTGAAATATTCATACCAGAAATGAAAACTTATAAGAACCCAAACAAACAAAACAAGTCACTAGGCTTAAAAGAGTTGAAACCATTCAGTGGTTTGCCTTGATATCCCTCCATCCCTCCTCCACTGCCCGCGGGCACAGGGGGTTCACCCCCTGCTCTGACTCCGTCCCAGACAGAGCCTCTGTCCAAGCTCCCAGCTTCCACCAAGTGCTGTGCACAGCCTCTTAGGCAACACAGCCTGCCTTGGGGACACCTTCTTTTCCCTCCATAGCTGATCAGAGCAACAGGAAAAGGCTGCCTGCAAGCAGACCATGGGTTGTGAGTGGTCCTGTGATGGGGACGAGCAAAGGTGAAGTTTTTCCAGCAGTACAAACACGGCTCTGCTCTGCCCTGCTGCATGTATAGGAGCTGCCCACCGTGGCTGTGTCAGCAGCAGGATGCAGAGAAGCTGTTCACAACCCAATCCATTCCTTACCTTGAAGAAAAGCATTTTCAGCAAAAACCATCAGTCAGTGTATACAACACTTCACGTGTGCTATTTCAGTTTTGTTAAATGAAAAGAAACCTAATAACTGGGAAAGAAAACAATGCACGGCAGGAGAGACAATTTTCATTGCAAATCAACTATTTGGATCAGTCTGAATGGATATTATGCGATAAATGTTTTGTAACAGGCTACCATGCTGGCATTCTAATAGGGAGCATCACTTACAATGCTGTCATTTAAATGACAGGACTTTATATTTATCTCTATAAAACAGTTATCTGTCAAGAAAGAAGAAAGTATTAGCCTGCTAAGATCCTTGTAGATTTTCATTCTACAGTGTACACAGAATTGCTTAAAACTACTGTCATGAGGTGGCTGTATGTGGTTCAATTATCATTTTCAAGAAGCCTTCTGCCATGGTGTTTTATTACCACAAAATAAACTACAAACATGCTAAACTCCAGCCACCAGAAAGGAAAAATGCTACCTTGAAATCCAGCAGCAGGCTTGACTGTGATTCTTGTTATGGCAGCCTAACACTTCCGACTCCTTATAAAGTGACTGCTTTCCTCTTTGCAGTTTTTGTCTGCTGTGGGCAGATGCCTTCCTGTGCAAGGGTCTTAAGGAAGAAATTGTCAATAAAATGCAAGCATTTTAATTGAGAAAAGTGCAGAAATCATGCACACCATTTCATCAAAAACTTCTGCTGTGCCTCCTGTTTGGAGAAATAGCTTTAAGTTCAGCAGTGGGACGTGCTAAATGTTCCTTTCTCCCTTCAAAACCAGTTCAGGTCTGGACAAATTAGGGGCCTCTGAGAATTTGCATATGCATAGTTGCAGACTTATTAGAGGTTGGCAGATACATTTCTTGCAGACTTTGAGCATGATCTAGGTTAGATTGTCAGAGCAGCATAAACTTTTGCTGAGACTGCTGTTCCTCTGTCAGGCACCACGGTAACTTTCAGCATCAGTCATTTGTTACACTCTTTTCAACTTTGATGGTAAGCATGATAGCAACCTCCCTGGCTTAACAACTGCATCATGCCCAAAGCCTGCTCCATTCTGTGGGCTGAATGAGGTAGAGATCTTGATCACAAAAAAAAAAAATCCCAAGAACTTGTCACTCAAGAATCTGGTTCAACACATTGATGAATTAATCCTGATCTGAGTGCAGGGCTAGGGAGAAGGGAATACTTTTCCCTGTATTCTGTCTTCCACAATGGCATTGCCAGATGTAATCACAGAGAGAGCAATATCTGCATTACTGCACCATATAAAACTAGTTCTAAAGCAGAGATACAAAACCTAGCAGCCAACTTACCAAATTAAAAGCCTGCAGTTTTCAGGCTGGATTTATGTTCAGTTTACCTGCCTGTGGCAAGCCAGGATGAACAACTATTGCTTCAGTTTAACCATCATAAACTACCCTAGGAAAAGTAATGACAGCAGGTTTGGGCCATCCAGCCTGATTAGTTCAGTTTAATCAGCTGTCTGGCTGGTCAGGCAGAAAGTCCTGAGGCTGATTTCTGTCACCTTTCATCTTGCAACCTGCTGTTGAATGAGTGATCATTTGGGGCCTGCTGCTGTTAACATACATGCTCTCCTGCTACCATGGATCTAATTTTATAGTATTGTATTATAAAAATACCCCTTTTCTTCTCTGCTTCCTTTTTGCCCTGAAGAGATTCAGAAAAAGCCAGGCTGATGTTAACATGATGTGGATGTGACAGCAGACAGGTGTCACAAATACCTGAGATTGTGAGGGGGTGACTCTTGCTGAGGATAAGGAGATTTCATTCTCTTGCTTGCTGCTGCTTTGAGATGCCAGTTTCTGTTTTCAATGCTCACAGCAGGAGGAGATTTAGGGGTGCCCAGCAAAAAAGGTTCAGCACTGTGAGCAGATAGTGAATGCAACTGTACAAAAGAAGTGTTCCATCACTTTGCTGCCATTATGATTTTTCTAATTATGAGTAGAATTTAATATCAAGTTTCCCTGAACTGTTATGGGTCTTCCCTATTTAATTTCTATTCAGTATCACTTAAATGTTAAATGAAGGAAGGAAAGCTTCTGTGATGTGCTATTTTAACTTCGGTTTTTACTTTGTGTAATTGCAGGACATGTTCATATCACTGACTTTAACATAGCAACCATAGTGAAAGGCTCAGAAAAAGCATCTTCTATGGCTGGCACAAAACCCTATATGGGTAAGTTTTCAAGACCATTTAAAAACAAGAAAAGCCATACATTAAGGTTTACAAACAGTATATTAAACTGATTTTATGTGGCAAGAGCATACAAATAAATGTACTCAGGTTTTGGTGGGTTTTTTTTTTTGACTATTTATTGTTAACAATGGAAAACACTGGTGATGGAAGGATGGGTCAGGAACTTGGTCTTTATGCGTCTTCTAGTCAGGGTCTGTTTGGTTTTGTGAAGCAAATTCAGGAGATTTTCAACTACATTACTTCCTGCAACCCCCCACATCTGGAGGTAAGGATATATGGTTATATTTGCACCACTGTGGATGCGATCTAGCAAAGAACATGTAATGCCAGTTTAAAAGTATCTAGGCACATCTTTAATTACCTTGCTATGTTGAGGTCATCAAAAGCATGTCTGTTTAAAATTAGAGCTCTGTGCAACTAACCACTTAAGTGCTTCCCCAGTGGCTTTTAGGGGCATTTTGTAAGTTTTACCTATGTATTTTGAATGCATAGGTAGATTTAAGGCTGGGGGAGTAAAATTCCCTCATGTGTCCTCATGTGTCCTCATGTGTCTAAAAGTTAAGCATCTTGGATAAGTTAATAATTCAAGTTTCCTCTGGAGCTGAAGCATCTCCTGAGGATCATTTGTTCCATCAAAGTTAGGCTAGTTTCCATGGCTAAGAATAGGTGTGATTTATACTGTTTGCAGCTTCCTACATATCTGTCGGTGTTATTCTGTCTTTACGGAATTCTCATTGATGTTATGACTGGCTTAAACATGTTTGTGTTCTGGAAACCATACTAAGCAATATTTGTATCTCCAAGAGACTTTCTCTAGCAGACATGCTCTGAACACACCCAACACCCATGCAGTTGTAAACTATTAGTAAATGATCATGTTTGGAAAATGTCGCTTGGGGAACTCAAGGCCACTGTGTTACTATGCTGTGTATATTAGCAGAGGAGTAAAAGCATATGCCAAAGGAAGAGGAATTAACACTTCTTTACTTCACAGTACAAAGAGCTTTGTACCACCCTGCACATGAAGCAGGCAGATGTCTGCAGGGTGCCTCAAGACGAGCTGTGAGACTGTGTTAGAGCAGTCCCAGGCACTGAAGCAGTTGTGTTTTCAGATATGATGTGATATTTTTGTCATGAAACAACAGTTAACTGGAGTCTCTTGCCTATGAGCAGCTTGTTCACAGCTGTCCTCACTTGGCAGCTAATAGGATGCAATAACAAGTGTGCGGGCACACTGTGCCCCTTGGGCTCAGGACCAATGGACCAACCTGACACTGGCTAGTTTGCTCTTACAAATTTACTCAAAATGGACTAAGAAACATTTTACGTAGTCCTGACTCAAGCACTGAAGTTATGCAGAGGACTGAGGTTGTATATTGACATTTTCCCAGCAGTTTTATTAGTTAGCTTTAGGTGAGTGTCTAGCTCAGTGTCCCTGCTTAGATGAGATCGCCAGCACTGCACAGGTGTTGGATGCAGAGCATTAGGAAATTAAGTCTTCATACTGAGCTTCCCTTCAGGTTGGTACCTGAGTATTTGATGTTGCACCACAGGTTCCCTATTCATTGTGGTGATAACAGAGGAGAAGAGATGTTGAAACCTCAACTACACCAACTGCTTTCATTTAAAAAGGACTTGCCTGAGCATTCTTGCCAATACCTGGTGGGTTTATTTATAAAAACAAACAAATAAACCAAATAACAACAAAAACCCCACAACCAATGACAAAACAAACACATGCACAAACCAAACTCAAGAAAAAAGCCTTTTTGTCTACGAGTAATTTGATCGCCCCCTGACACATACAGACAAATAGCTGTATGACTGACGTGTGAAACTGATCACATTCACCTAAGTGCCCTTTTAAGTACCCTTAAATACAGGCTGACTGAAAAATCAAAAGATTCCATCATTTTTGATAACGTAGGCTTGTATTTCTCTAAACAGCTTATTTCCTGGAGCTTGTATGTTCTGCTTAAATAGCTGTCTAGAATCTTGTAGCAGCCATTGTCATTAGATGTGCAAATTCCTATTATACAGATTGTTCAAAAACCTACTTGAAAAGTAGTCATTTTGCAGTCATTTTTCAAGGCCAGAACAGGTGTTTTCTGTATTTAGTTGTGGTGATGATGACAGCGGACAAAACCTGATTTTTCTGAGATTTAATTTGGTAAGCAATTAAATGACTGTTTTGATGGCCTTACATTTTTACTATTGAAGTGGTTTGTGCAGTTTTATGTTATGAAGTGTAATTATTATGAAAGCAGAAAAAAGCTGAGTACTTGCTTAGAGGTCACTTAGCACTTCAGCATCTGTCTGTCCTAGTCTGAATGTGTGTATTCGTCTGGCAGCTTAATGATCAGAAGCACATTAGTCAAAGCAAATGAACAAAAATATATGTTAGCATTCCTCAAGTATTTTGCTGAGAGTTAACAGGAAATTTAGTGCCCTTTGGAGCATCTTTTAGACTATCCACACACATCAGTACACCACCACCACACAACCACCTTCTTCTCTTCACCTCTGTTGGCAAGCTTCTCTCACAAGAAAAAAAACTAGCTTTTAACAACAGAAAGCACAAAAAGCTGTAGCAAGTGCTAAGTACTGCAATTTGGTATTTTAAGGTTAAAATTATGAAAAATGGTCTCATCCTCTTGGCATTCCTGCTTTCCACCACCACAAGGCAGAGTAACTCGTTCTTTGTGTAGCTGACATTTACCGATAAGTGGTACAAGGAAGGAAATGCTGAAATTCTTTAGAAAACATATATTTATTCTTAGAATCATAGAATAGTTAGGGTTGGAAGGGACCTTAAGATCATCAAGTTCCAACCCCCCTGCCATAAGCAGAGACACCTCACACTAAACCATGCCACCCAAGACTCTGTCCAACTTGGCCTTGAACACCGTCAGGGATGGAGCACTCACAGCTTCCCTGGGAAACCCATTCCAGTGCCTCACCACCCTAACAGGAAAGAATTTCTTCCTTATATCCAATCTAAACCTCCCCTGTTTAAGTTTTAACTCATTGCCCCCTGTCCTGTCACTACAGTCCCTAATGAAAAACCCATCCCTATAGGCCCCCTTCAGATACTGGAAGGCTTCTATGAGGTCTCCACGCAGCCTTCTCTTCTCCAGGCTGAACAGCCCCAACTTTCCCAGCCCGTCTTTGTATGGGAGATGCTCCAGTCCCCTGATCATCCTTGTTGCTCTCCTCTGGATTTGTTCCAACAGTTCCATGTCCTTTTTATGTTGAGGACACCAGAACTGCACACAATACTCCAGGTATGAGATGTGATGAAATTTTTTCCCCTGTCTTGGAGGTCTAACTCCTATGTGAATCCTGTTATGTTTAATCAAATATGAGGGCACTCTCCAGGTTTTCCCTTAGTAAAGCTACCTATTGCCTATTTCTTCCTAGGACAAATTTAAGGAAATCAACAGAGAAACACTCTCTCTAAAGTCTCCATTCCTATATGAAATCTGATTAAAATAGGCTTAGAAATTGCTAGGGAACAATTTTCTCTCATGCAGCATGACTGCATAAAACTGGTGTCCAGGAAAAAACCAGTGAATTGATATTGTGTTGTAAAAATGCACTAGCTGTTCTGCTTAAGATACCTATCTCATAATCCTGAGCAGGGTGTGAGTCAGCTCCAGCAGCCTTTGGTTAATCCCACTTCATATTAACCTTTTTGCCCCTAAGTCTTTCTCAGCCTGAAATTTTCCCTGCCTATTTTCATACTTATACAGAATGCAATGTATAAGAACCTGAATGTTTCTCTAGAAACCCTGGTCATTTTACTATGTTCCCCCTTCTCAGCTGATTCATCCAAACAAGTGAAATACCTGTCACACATAGGCAGAAAAACCACATGGATAAAGGTGAATCTGAAAGGAGTGAAGCCAACTGCCACTTCTAGTTGCTTCTGCAGTTCTACTTCTCAAAGCCATTGACCTGAAATGTTGAAGGAAAATCAGCTTCTTTGTGTTTGGGGGTCTTCAGAGATTCTGTCTCGTACTATTCTGAAAGCTGCAGCTGTGAAATACAGTATGTGCTTTCAGCTGCTATAGGAAATTTGTGTGTCACCAGTGCACCTTCTGCAGCACCTGTGATTGAGGGTGTTGTCAAAGGTTGTGTTGTAGGAGCAGCCCTTTGAAAACTCGGAAATTTTCTGGCTGTCATCCTCCTCCGGCAAGCAATGCAAAATGAGACCTACCCGGCTTTGAGCAGGTATCAATACTGCCAAAAACCAAACACACCACTTGTGGGGGAGCCTCTCCACTCTGCACCAGGATGTGAACCAGGAAAGCCAGTGCAGGGCGGGACACTGTGTGTGTTTACCTGGTTGGAAGTAGCTGTGTGTTTGCCATTTTCAACACTGTTCCATCTATTTCTTATATTGGTTGCTCATAAAGCTGCAAGAAATACGTTTGTATCCCAGAGAATGTGCCCTGTGCTGGGCACCCATTTGCAGTGATGGCTCTCTCCCTTGCAATGTGTCAGCTATAAGAACAAAGGTTAAATACTAAAACATGGCTGGAAGACATTATATATATATCTATAATATATATATCTCCTTTTGTGTATTCCACACTCTGGCTTAACTTCCATATATGCGAGTCCTTCCTTTTTAGTCACTGAAATATCTCTTTTTGGAATGATCAATTTCCATACATCTGTATGTTATTTGTGAGTGTTGTAAAAACTCGCCCTTCACAGGTTATAAATTTTGTAGGTTTAGGGTTTCTTTGGGTTGTTTTTGTGTTTCTGGTTGAGCGTTATTGGTTTCATGGTTTTCTTCAGCAGAGGCTAAAGTTATCCAAATAATGCGCCGTAACTTTATTTCAAATCAACCCGATAAAATACATTTAATGGTATAAATATACCTGACAGAAATCCAAAGCCAATAAAGCCAGTCATAAATTATGTGAAAAGTTTCAGTTACCCCCTTCCTATCCTGCAGGCTTGTTATCTCAGATTTTCACAGCTGCTTTCATAGGCTGCTGTCACGGTGAATAATAGCTGTATGCCTGAGATTACCAGAGAAGTGTGCATTTACAGAGGTCCACTGAACTTCTGAAATGTATGAGAAATCCATATACATTAATTGATACTGTGTGGGAGTAGTAACAGAGTCAGAGGAAAGCAGTGGATGTCCTGATATCAATCTTATAGGTAAAGTAAAAATATCCCCTAGGGCTAAATTTGCTCCTGAGGTAGTTACGCTATAGCAGGAACAAATTTGGAGTTGAATTTTCAAAGGTGTTCAACCCTGGTTTTCCTCGCATTCATACTAAAGAGTGCTCTGAAGTGAAACGATATTTTGCAGCTCATTGCTTTTTTAGTGCAGTTAAGGCAGTGTGTGGGCTTTTAAACATCCAACCTTTTCCCTACCAAGGGTTTGACTGCCTATCAACAGTTTCAATAGTGGTGTCACTGCCTGTCCCTTTGATCCCAGGGAAATATATGATGATTCCACCATGAGCCTGCAGGCTTCTGTTTGGTCTGATAAGTAAGGATTGAAAGTGGACACGCGAGGCTTCGAGGTGCTGAAATAAATACTCACCATTTGACAAGGTTTTCAGCTTGTAGTAGGAACACTGTGGCTGTCGAGATTAAGCACTGGGTTGCAAGTGGGTACTTGGGGTTTGGCTCTGTTTTGACGTTAATGAGTAGGCACATGAGCAGCTAAAGAACCTTGGGAGATAGGGAAAGGAGTTATTGTCTCCAGCTGACTTCCACCTCTCTGTACTCTCTGACCAGCTACCAGCCTTGAGAGCTTCCAATTGAAGTGTTAATATAACAATCTCTTTGACTCTTTCAGTCAAAAACACCTCACACTGAGTTCAAGTTGTAGTTTTGATTTGGTTGGTTGGAGGAGGGAAGGTGGAGGTGGTGGTGGTGGTTTTGGTGCTTTATTTTTCTGTTTTTTATTCTTTTGCTTGTTTGGTTTTTAACTTGCCTGAAAAGGTCTGATCTGATGTGGAACCCTGTGGGCAGATCTGTGGGGGAAGACACCTCCAGCTGTGGTTACAGACAGGGCAGCATCCCAGCATTTCTGCCCCCTGGATGACTGATTCTTTGGTCAAGCCACACAACTCCCACAAGTTTTTGCATGCATAAACTGATGCAATGACATCTGCTAGCCTGGTAGAAGTATGTGAGGCAGGAGTACGTAATAGCTTCTCTGATGCGTCAGGTGCACAGTAGGCCCCGAGAATCCCCAGTTATTTAGACCAGTTAACTTTGGTACTGGGACAGTACTGGACCAACCTTCCAGATATCAGATGGGTATTTTCGAACACAACCTCTTCAAGAAGTTAGAAAAACTGGCACTGCAGCCACTGAGATTTTGGATGGAGCAAGGAATGTACTTCTGTATAATTTTGTATTCAGTTGTAAGAGACACTATGATTGCTGCTGAGGTTTCTTTCAATGGGACTAGTAACTTGAGGCTGCTTCTCTGAGGTTGATCCAGATGTTAAACCACCTGAGGGCTTCTTTATGCAAATGCAAGGGCAAGAAGTGGGTTCTGCTCAGCACTGATTAATGCAGAGGGTTTTATGAGGACAGCTTTTACTCTGAGTATGAAAGATTGTAGAGCCATATGGCAAACTAATAAGGCGTTCTAAATACGGTGTCTGCATTCAAGTAATGGTATCTAAAATATTTACTTTGATTGAATAATTGCATTAAATATAAGTATTACAACTATTGAGGTGTATTATGTGAGTAATGGTCCAAAATCAGTTCCACTGCTGTAACAAGTCTAGATTTCACACTAGAAAATTGCCAGCCCAGCATGGTCAGGCTTTAAGCAGCACTTTGCCTTATCCAATTGAAGTTAGCAGTTGGCTAGTCTGAAGCTCTGAGTCAGAAAGCTGTCCGTTATGATTTAGACCCTTTTAACACATGAAAGAATAAACACTAGGAGGCAAACTGATAGTTTACCAAGTCCATGTTTATACTCAGGGAGAGGGAAGTTGTTTTCTTCCATTTTGCTCTTAGAACAGCATTTACTCTGCTCCAAATAGAAGATCACTTGTCACTGTAGTTTGATTTCTGTTTTCTATTTAAACCATGACCTAGAAAAATTACTCACCTTTGAATTCATTTTTCAGAGGAAAGTGAAAATTAATATCATACTGCTGAGAAAGCAATTAATATTTCACTGAACAGTCTCAGTCCAAGGTTCTTGGAATATTATTTCAAAAACCATGTTCATTTTTTATTCAGCTCAGTCTGTCACCCATTAAGCCTGCTTCAGCAAGGTGAAACTATCAATGTGTGTTATACATCAAGGCATTCACACAAATGAAATTTGGAAAGGTGTAAGCTTTTAACTGCTTATGCTGCAATAGTCAATCAAAGTATTGTTTATATCGTGTGCATTGTATATGTCAAATTATATCAATTTATACATATATTATTCTTTTTTTCTTTCGAGATCAGGCATTAATATCAGGAAGGAGAATGATGTCTGGCAGCATGGTATCATGCTGGACCTCTGTTAATGACACCAGAATCTATTATTTTATCTATGATATCTCAGTTATTACAATAAAAACCAATGTCATAGAATCATGGAATAGTTAGGGTTGGAAAGGACATTAAGATCATTGAGTTCCAACCCCCCTACCACAGTCAGAGACACCTCATTTCAGATCATTTTGCCTAAGGCTCTGTCCAACCTGGCCTTGAGCACTGTCAGGAACGAGCATTTAGCATTTCTCTAGGTAACCTGTTCCAGTGCCTCACCACCCTCACAGTGAAGAACTTCTTCGTTATATCTAACCTGAACTTCCCTTGTTTAAGTTTAAACCCATTACCCTTTTTCCTAAGACTACAAGCCCTAATGAAGAGACCCTCTTCAGCATCCTTGTCACTGAGGTATGTTTTGCTGCACTATACTAAAGTGTATTGTTTTGCAAACTCTGCCATACACCACAAACCTCTGATTCCCCTTACTGACATGTAGAGTCTCTGCTGAGATGCAAATAGGCTATGGAGAGCTCTAGTTAGCCAACTGCATAACTAATGTCAGGGTTTTCTTTCTTGAGAAATGTTTTGGACATGCCCTCCTGAACTTGATCATTCCATAATTTAAGGCCAAACCATGATGGCTTTATTTTTTATTTTATTTTCAGATTGTCAAACTAACATTAGCACAGGGTGGTTTTGTAGTAATTAATGACCAACTCTCCTCAGCGACATTTAGCTATGCACAGACAATCAGCTCCTCACAGCTAACCAATCTTGCAAGGCTCACTTGCATATCATTGCTTAAGTATACTGATTTGTTAACGTGTGGCAAAGGCCAATTGAAGGGTCTAATGCGTTCATCTTGCTTCACTTTCTCTCTCACCAATTTTGCGATGTTTCAAAGCCGCCTAGGGAAGTTGGCAATGCTTCAAAGTACCAGCAGTGTCAGCTTCTTTATCAGCACATGGCGGTCTCACAGGTAGTGGTAGGCAAGTACGCCATGTGGTAACCATGGTTAGCCTCTTGCAAAGGAATTAAAAATTAAATCAGTTCATCAGAAAAGAAATGCCACATTGTGCTATTTAGGATTTGTATCAGAGCCACTCCAAGCTCTTCATTTTATGATTTAGTCTGATGAACTATCTTTATGATTAAATAGTATGCTCCATCAAAAATAATAGCAGATGCTTTTTGTGCCAGCTATTCCAAGGGATAGACCTCAAATTGGCTATTTTACCATCACCAGCATTTTCCAACACACCATTCGGCAGCAAATTAAAATGGTCTGACCTTTACAGATCTGGAGTGCTTATAGTTTGACTATGAAGTTAAGTGATACTAAGCAGATTTTTAGAAACCCTACTTAAAAGCATTTTATCTGGTGTACAAAATCCTTTTTTACAGTACAAAGAAACAGTGAAAATTGGGTTATGTGGTGGTTGCACTTACACTGATATTCTCTCTTTATTTCAAGTCCATGAGCTATATTGCAAGGTATAGGTAAGCTTCCACAAACAGTTAAGTAAAATTTCAGGGTTTTACTTTATTTACAGATCTTTAGGGAAACATGTGTGCAACATGAGATACATCCTTTACATCATTTACACTGTAGAGCATTTGACTGCTAGGATAATTGCAGTGAGTAATTATATATATGAATTCATTTTTCCAAAGTTACTCTCTCGCAAACTTATTTGGAGCTCCAAATATTGCTAAACCCACAGAACAGGAGTATGGATATTCCAGTGAGCCACTGCTGCTGAGATGGATGCAGAACCACTAGATTTGCTTTCATGTTCAATTTTTTATTAGCTCTTCTCAAGTATGGTTTTACTTTAAAGAGAAATAACCATTTATTTACTTCCTACAGTCTGAAGTGATATAGTATTATCAGAAGGATTTTTAGTGCAAAAGCAGCTAAAGACAGTGCTCTGAAAAGGATTTTCAGGTGTCTTAGCAGAGGTGAAGGACCCATGCAGTTGATGATGAATGACAAGGGAGAGACTGTAAAGGTCCCATTTAGACTTTGGCTTTACAGCCCTTCATCACCTCACTCAGATGCACTGTGAGAAGGTGGTTGCTTGAGTTTCATCAGCATTGCAGTATCATCAGGTGATTCACTTCAGCAGGGGCCTCAGAAATCTCTCTTCCAACCTCCTGCTATAAGCGGGGTGAGCAGCGAATCTGAACCAGGTTACTGCTGTTGGAGGCACTCTTTTGGGCAGCTCTATAAAAGCGGTTCTCCATTATGACAAAGATGCTTGTTCATGGGGAGCTGTGAGGAGCTGTAAGACCTGCCAACCACATCACTTCTTCACTTGTCTTTGAATTCACTTTTGCTGCTAGACTTGGTATTATTTGGTTTAGATTCACAATTTAAAAGCACTGCTTCCACCATGGAAACTTCTACTGGTTTCTCTCTAACTGAATGTGGTAGTAATTACAGCTCTCAGCCAAAAGAATCTGCAGGATCAGTCCCAGTATTAAAACTACATATTTTCCTGAAAATCCTTTGTTCAGTAGAAATTGCTTGAGGAAAAATAGCTGAGACTCTTGTTCTTTATGCACTCTCTCACTTTTGTTCACATGAATCAACTTTTGTAGGCAGAATCCTTGCATAGAGGATCTCATCCTAAATCTGTTACAAGAGTGGATGTGTGCAGAAAGGGTGCACACAGCAGAGCTGTGTTGCACTTGCTCTAAGCTGTCAAGCTCAAATCTTATCACCCTTTAGAAGAACATACCCACAGCAGGGTAAGATGGCTGTTCAAGCTGAGCTTGAGATAAAATTCAAATAATAAGACTGTAGACAGTCTATTTTAATAACAATTCTAAAGAAAATCAATGTAGGAACTTATTTTTCCTTTCAGGTTTTTCCTCTGCTTTTATCCTAGCCTGTTTGCACTCTTGATTGGTTCTCATGACATAGTTATTTCTTACTGCAAAACCTAATATTATGTTCTGTATTTCACCGCTCTAGTTCTTCAAAGCTTGGCTAACCCCATCAGTCGGAGGATCTGCTGTCTTTCTGCAAAATCACACTATGTTTCTGAATGAGCAGTCAAACTCTAAGAGTTTGCCATACAGCTCGGAGGCCTTCATTTGCATCTGATGTCTCAGTGGAGAAAGGTTTTTGGACACATTAAGCACAAGCTTAGTGTGAGATTGGTATTTTTATAGCCTTGTGAAACTGGGGAGAGGTCTTTTGGCTTCACTAGGGTTGAGATTTCACCTTGAGAAAAAACTGTAGGTAGAATACTGTAAATCATATTGCACCTTCTGTCAGCCCTCCCTCATCTTGCAAAGTGGATGCTTATAGCTGATTGAAAGAGAGCTGAATGGAGCTGAATAAATGAAGAGAGGCAGTCCTGCTTGACTGCAAAGTAATACTGCTAAAGGAAGGGAAAAATGTCCATTTGCTTTAAAAAACATGGGCCTGACTGCTCATTTTCTAATCTAAGGATGCCATGAGGTTAAGGTGAGAAAAGAGAGCTTCAGAACACTAGGGCCAGTGGGCAAGAGGAATAATTTTCTACTGGTCTGCTTAATGTGGGATGAGTTGACCTTGAAGCTCTTAGACAAGCAAATGAAATAAAAGTGGATAACTCAGTCACTAACTAGCAAAACATCTGCACCATTCTGGCAGTGTTATAGATTACATCAATAAGGTACTTTCAGCTTTACCTCACAGAAATCAGACAGTGATCTGTCACATTATTCAATGCTAAAGCTATGAAAGGAAGAATGAAACCAGTATTATACCTTATACCTCAGTAAAAAGATCACAAAGGCTATTTCTGTAATGAGCTATACATTATCTAGGCAGTGAGCAAAATCCATAACAAATGTAGCTCAAGAAAGCACACCTTTACTATGGTGATATTCAGAATATTAGAATATTACTTTGGTGTCTGATGTACAGTTTAGGTGCATTGATCCACTAAAGTAACACAAAAAAACTCCTGCCTACCCTCTCAGCACCTATCTATGTGACACACTGCCTGCATGTAAATTGGGTCACCAAAGATCCACAGTAGCACACAAGGAAGGTCTGAAATACATCTGAAGATAGAGCATGCCAAGTGAAGCTGTGTTGTTTTGAGGTGAGGCATAGCTAACTCAGTGTGATGATTTTCATGGCATTATTGATTCATGCTATATGGGTCATAGCACAATACCTATACCTTGCCTGTATGTATTTTTCCTAGTCTTCTTCCTGTCTAATTCATGGATGTCAAAATCCTCTGTTAGGTTTGGCTCTTCAAATCTTTCTGAAGTCAAGTCTAGAGCTGTAAATTGTTAGGTTGCAATCCATAATGCAAGGACTGCAAAAACTCTGAAAGGAATGCTTTTTCTTTAATTAAAGGTGCTTCTCTAAATACCATAAAAAATCCCACTGCCAGTTGGAAGTAGGCATGAGCAAATTACATTATTCATTGCCATATGCCCATTAGAAACTGATGCGATGGTAATCAGGTAGTAATGTGGTATGTTAGACTTGGTATCTTGGCCAGAAGAGGCTCACATGGTAATTGCAATCAAGCATGATGTTGTGGTTGGTGGTAGTGTTGTTTAGAAACACCCAAGGGAAAGTGTTATTTTCACAAAGTGTGCTGAGATTCTGCTGTGAAATAATTAGGAAAGCATGACTGACTTTTCATTTCATTTCATATGCTCTTATTTATTGATGGTATTTTGAAGAAGCCACAGTGGCATTATTTAGTATGTTTTTCTTGCTGAAATTAGCCAACTGGATCCTTGTTTTGAAAAGATCTCCCCACACCCTCCCTGGAATGTTATTTTTATGTAATTCATCACTTTATTGACTGTTTGTGTTTCTTTCTAGTCATGACAGTGTTTCTTACAGCATACAGTATAAGATACCTACTTGTGTAAATACATACTTGTATTTAATTGCTATTTTTTCCAAATGTAGAATAAGGATGAGATTTACCATATTCAACACCTTTATCAGTCACAAAGAATCACTTTGTTTACAGATATTTGTCCCATAAAATATTTGCATCACCTTAAATGTTCCAGTTCAGTAATTCCCCTCCTATTCCTTATTTTCCTTCACATAACAAAAGTTAAATGAACCAGGTATTAATTAATATATATAATTGTTAAATTCAGAAAAACACTGACCAGTGAAGGTCTTTTGCTGCCAGCAAACCTATACACTGAAGCTGCATCCTGAAAATGCTGCTCTTACAAATGTATTTCATTCCAGTTAATCACATCCTTATTCATTTTTCAGCTGTTAACATTAATGATCCATAGCATAACCTTAATATAATATTTTTTTGTTTGATTTGATTATTGATTTAGCTCCAGAAGTGTTCCAGGCCTTTATGGATGGAGGTCCAGGATACTCATACCCAGTAGACTGGTGGTCGCTAGGAATTACAGCATATGAATTGCTGAGGGGTTGGGTAAGAATGATGGGTTTTGACGTTGTTACTTAACACACTGACTGACAGAAGACCCCAAGTTTGCAGTGCCCCTGAGCACACCCTTCAGGATAAAATCTGAATGGATGAGACTCAGGTCAGGAATGCTGTCCTGGGTCTTTCCCAGCTGGAAACATTCTTGGGAAAGTTTCATCCCATTTTCAATTACATTTGCCTGTGTTTGGCTAAAGAAAGGCCTAATGCTTAATGGCTTCTCCACAATGCTGAATAGGTACTTTACAATGGTACTTTTTTTCCAAATAGAAGTTGAGATACTTTAGGCTTTATTATATCTTTGATTCTCTTGGCTAATACCTTAAAAGAGCTAATGCAATATCCTAAGATGTCTGGCCCAACTACAGAAAATGCTTACCTGCCAGTGTACTTGTTACTTATCTAATCAATTATGTGAATAAGCTTAATGAAAAATCTTCCTGAGCATGGTCAAACATCACAGAAGATCAAAGGATTGGAGTTGGTTGCTTAAATATTTACTATCCCTATGGAAAACAGTAATTTAGATACTATTTCAAAATAATGACATAGCTAAAGTAGCTGGGGTTTTTTAATTATTATTATTATAATTCCTGTCTTAGAGTATTTTATTGCATTGCAGTATGCTATTTTTAAAGAAAGGAGTGTTTATTATCCTATGTCATTAACTTAGTACTACTACACTCTCCAGTTAAGCGCTTTCGAATCTGAGACAATGCAACCCACAAAGATGTCAGCTTCGTTTAGGATGACAGGCAAAGGAAACTAGAAATAAAGAACAATTATTATTCTCATTTTCAGATGTGAAACTTTTTTTCATAGTGTTTGCACATTGTTACTTAAATCCAGAAGCCATATTTTTCAGAGGCATAAAACTTGGTCAATCTATTTTATAATTCCATAGAAATGGCAAAAGCCATGCTCCTGTTGCAAAGAATTCTCCCATGACAAATTTCAGTGCCTGGTCTCAAAGCACAGGGCTATCAAAACCCTCAAGAAAGGGTTTCTCCACATCATTCTGAAAATCTACTGAGTTTTTAAGCTGACAGCTGACATTGTTCCCACAATGGACGATTTTAACCTGAACAGTTAAGACCTGAACAGTTAAGTGATAAGTATAATACATCCTCAACCCTAGCCACAGACAGTAGTACTAGCTACACATATAATAAATTAAAAGAAAATCCTGCTGGTTTTCTACCAACCCTTTCACCAGTGAGTGTCTCCAAGAAAGCAACACAATGAATGATTGTGTAATGAAAGCTGAACTCCCAAGGCTAATTATCAAAGATCACTTTAATGTGACAAAGTCACTTTACTAAATGAAAGATTATACAGAATGGTATCCATTTGCCAAGATCCATACAATCTTTTCTGAGTAAATCGATCTGGCTACAGACAAAGCAAAGTTGAGATTGAATCTGTCCATGTCCCAGTCAACCAAGCCAGCTGCTTGTTTTCTCCTGAAGAATATAGGGATGCTGCAGGACTCTTCATTAGGGACTGTAGTGACAGGACAAGGGGTAACGGGTTCAAACTTAAACAGGAGAGGTTTAGATTGGATATAAGGAAGGAATTCTTTCCTCTTAGGGTGGTGAGATGCTGGAATGGGTTGCCCAGGGAGGTTGTGAGTGCTCCATCCCTGGCAGTGTTCAAGGCCAGGTTGGATGAAGCATTGGCTGACTTGGTTTAGTGTGAGGTGTCCCTGCTTATGGCAGGGGGGTTGGAACTAGATAATCTTAAGGTCCTTTCCAACCTTAACTATTCTATGATTCTATGAATGGTTCTTGCTCACTGAGCAAGCCAGAGGGTGGCTTTGAAGCCCATGCCTTTGTATGGATTAGGAAAAGGTATATTTTTTCCTGAATTGTATTTCTAAACTTTTCTAGTCCAGACAAGGCCTAAACTAGCAATAGCAATGACAAGAGAAGCAGTGGCAGGTGGAGGAAATGTGCTTAACCCAAGGCATGTTCCTGTATGCAACAACTGTGAGTTCCGGAGCTCCGTCTGCTGCAGCAGCCCTGTGCAGCCCACCTGCTTCTGCTACAGAGAGAGGAGTGTGTTGCACTGGGCAGAGCCACTTCCTGCATGGTGCATGCTAGTGCATGGGGAGGGCAGGAGGGAAGGAAAGAAGGAGCATTAGAAACAAGAAGCATCAGAAATGTCAACTGTTTTCCAGCTCTGAGCTGTGCATAGTGCACGACACTGCCTGCTGAATTTGAGAGGAACTAATTAAGGATGAGCTGCTTTATACTGAGCTGCATTTTTGTTTTTGTGTGCCTCTATTGCTGTGAGATGGAAAGGCCTTCAGGAGAGGCTCAGGGTGATCAAAGTGTTACAGCCATTCTCATGCCTTGCTCGCTACTACCAGGCAGTCAAGACAGCACATTGCTGGAAATAGGACTGAAGCTACAGGAGTAGTTTGTGTCTGGTACAGAGCTGTCAGGACTATTTTTCAGTTATCTACAGTAGTGTTAGCATTCCTCAATATGTCACAAGCATGTTTCTTTCCTTAGCCAGTTTCTAATAAGAGACCTAATGAGAAAAAACCGTTAATCATAAAGCTTTGCATCAAGTCCTTGGAATTAAACTGCGTGATGGAAGCCATGACACATATCAGTCTGTTCGTAAGGTATAGACCACTGCTAAAATATTATTGTAACTGTATATACTATGCCCCCAGTATAGACAAGGTGAAAGAGAGAAGTTATAGTTGGAATTCTTCAACTTTGGTTTTCACTGCAATGTCAACAGTTTACAACAAAATTCATGAACAAAAGCAAACCAGATTTTTTTTTTCTTATTTCAAAATAAAACAGAAGTGTTCTGACCCTCAAGAGGATTAAGTAGCTGAAAAATACGGGAGATATAGGTGTGACGTGCCTATAAAGCCCAAACTTAAAATGGCCATTTATAATTCAAAATAATAACAATACTACAAATCTCTGCAAATCTCAAAAAAATCAAGACTGAAGAATGCCAATAATCTTTAAAATAAAGTAGGTTTTTAAGGATTTTTCACTGAGGGGAAAGGCATGGGCAGAAACATTCTTAACAGAAAAACCTTCAATGATTCATTATTCCTTAAAGTTGCTATTTTTAGAGCTAAGCCACCAATTACAATGATTGGTGTAAATTCTGGCTCAATAATCATCTTGGTCATATTGTTACATGAAGTCTAAATCAACAGTAGGTTACTTCCTGACAATAAACCTTTCATTTTTAATAGCTGGTTTAGGGCAATATCACCACAGGAAGGGAAAAACATATGACAGACTATTTCAAATGACAGCTTTGAACCTCATTGAAGAAAATTATGTATTTAGAGCAGGCAATTAGGGCCTGTTGAATTCATATGGACACGATAGAGCTAAATGACAACAGACTAAATGAATGTGAATCAGAGCAAAGAGATTTAAGCAATCCTTGGATTTATTTTTAGAACATCTCAATGCTTTGGAATGAATTTAGTTTCATATATATGTTCGAAGTTAAACATCTGCATGAATCTTCTCAAACTATTTTTTAGCCCTTTATGAAGAGTGGTTACAATTCACTATCAGGTTAGATAGCTGACATCTAGAAATAGCCTTAAATTATAATCTTGTAGCAGTACATGCTAGCAAAAGTCAAGGGATGATTCAGTTCTTAGTGAAGATAATGAGTGTTTGCCCTTTGCTGTTGAGGGTATTAGATTAGAAGGTGACTCTGTGTCGTGCATGAATTGTGATGAATCAATTTGAACACTGCTGCTATGACAGTGTTTGGCTGCAGATCTCATATCACGTATTTGTCACCAGCTGTGTAGAACTTAATTCACAAACAACCTGGATTCTATCTTTGTTTAAAAAAGTACATCAAGTATCATTCTAACATCTTGGTTCACAAATGCAGGTCTTTAAAAATACATGCACAATAATTAATAAGAATACAAATTTATATGTAGTACTCTTATTTCCAAAAGCTGCATTTTGCAAAAGGTATATCACAGTGATCTTCATGAACAAAGCACTGTAAAGCCTGGACCTTCTCTTCAGCTATAGAAGAATTTAGGCACTGCAAACACAGGACAGCAAGTCCTGTCCGAATTTTAGT
The DNA here is from genome assembly GCA_002631895.1 of Agapornis roseicollis. Lineage (NCBI taxonomy): Eukaryota > Metazoa > Chordata > Aves > Psittaciformes > Psittacidae > Agapornis > Agapornis roseicollis. Next base: position 38,826 of record NDXB01006576.1, on the reverse strand, counting down.
TTTAATTTTAGAGTTAATTTTAGATTTCAAAAAGAGCAAATGCAAAGGGTTGGGATTTGGAGTCTACCTTTCTTACTGTGGCTCTTACACAGATTTTTGTAAGCATTTTTGTATTTCTCTATCTACTAAGTAAAATCTGGATGACAAATCTCCTTTCAGCCACCACTTCACCACTTTGTCCATTTAGATTGCAAGAACATTTCACATAGAATGCCCCAGGAACAAAATTCTTCAGTCTTCCCATCTGCAATTGCAGAGGAAATGCATCTATGAGTAACTACATTTATTACAGCCAAAGAAAAGCACACATGCAAATAATGATTAGCCTCAAAATTATTATAAGATGTTTTGATGTTTTTTGATATTTCCAGCATAAACAACACCAAGCTCAGGAAAAATGTGATTGTCTACACTCTTTTATCCATTTGTGCTGACTTGCTATTAATTTAACTTTATCCCAGAGACCCTATGAAATTCATTCTGCCACCCCTATTGATGAGGTACTGAACATGTTCAAGATAGAAAGAGTTCACTACTCATCTGCATGGTGCAAGGGCATGATAGCACTACTGAAAAAGGTAAGAAAGCTACAAACACTTCTGTCTTGTCTTCTGTCTTCTTCCAGAAACCCTTCCAACAATGCAGAGACATCAAACAAGCACACACATTAAGTAGTCAAAATGTCAAGGTTAGGAAGGCAGTGCTTACTCCTAGATTTTCTGATTGTGAATGGTGCAGTATTTACTTTGGGGATCAATAATTTGTACTCTGTACCCTGGCCCTATTCTCTGCAGTGCTGGTTGTGTATATGGGAGAGGGAATGAAGGACCACTCTTCACATTGAATGTCTGCTACAGTTCCCAGTCAGGGAACTTAGAAGTCAAAAGAGCTCTATTTCTCCCTGCTTTATGTTGCTATAGTTGCAACACTGAAGTTGAGGTACCTTTCTGTAAATGTTACTACACTACAAGATGGAGCTCTTTCTGAATGTATCATGACCCTGGAAATCATTTACTCCCTGAAATCCCAGGGGTTTTTTTTGGTTTAATTTTCTGGCCGTACTGCAATGATCATCTGTCTCTCTTAGGTATTTCAGATCATCAATACTGTTATTTGAGCAGGAAATATTTGTGAACTGATGAATAGAGGAATAGGAGATCAATTTGTTTTGCAGAAAAGAGCAATCTATTTTTGATAATGGTTAATCTTAATTGCTGCTAGGATGCCAAGTGTAACTATATAGCCCAATAAATTTAAGATGAAATACAAATTGTTGAGTGGCATTGAACTGTGATGTTTCATGTTGCTTGGACTCTTGTGTAGTTGTAAGCAGACTTTTGTTACTAATACATTTATACGCTTCATGCCTTCAACAGCCATCTGATGGCAATTAATTCATATTCATATCCTATGAGTTATCACTTCCAGTTTTTTTAGACTGGGTCTTCCAGGAACTGCTAGAAGATTCCCCAGCCACTTCCTTACTCAGAGTGTGTCTCATACAGTTTATGCATGTGATGCATTTACTCTTTTATATGGCATACAGTCTCTTAGACTGCCTTGTGCTTGCCTACAGCTCCTCACTAAAGACCCAGAGTGCCGTCTTTCAAGCCTTGCAGATATCCAAAGCTCTCCATACCTAGCTGATGTCAACTGGGATGCTGTTCTAGAGAAAGCTGTGACCCCAGGCTTTGTTCCTAACGTAAGTCAACATTTCAGGTCAACTGTGTTTGCAAATTCTGACTTAAATTATCACTGCTTGTTTACTTGTTTATGCTTGCATTTCTTGCTCTTCAGTTATTTACTTCTCAAAGAAGCTTTATTTTGGATTGTACTTCCATTTACTCAGCCACAGCTAAGGGAAAATTTGGCCCATTTTATTAGAGCACAACAAAAACTCATTAACCTTGGTTCACGTTTTGTTCACTTTCAAATAAAGCATTTTCCAGGCTTTGCATTTCAGCTGTTAGAGCAAATGGTTGTGGAGACAAACAATACCAAGATGATGGTTGCTGCTGTGAAAGTTGGGCATCTGATTAACATTTGCAAAACTTTTTAACATCCCAGTGTGCTGTTCCTTTTTCACTTAAAGAATACTGTTCCAAAAGACTGACCTATTTTCTTTGTGACATTTTCCTACACTAAAACGTTAAGATTCTGTGAAGGAACTTGGTAGTTGCTCTTTTTACCATGGTCCTATTTTGTTGGTATTTTCTGGATATTTCCATTTTGATCATATATAAATAGGTACAATTAAAAAGCAATGCCTGTGGTGTTAACATGCTTCTCCACTTTGTTCACTCTTGTACCATACCACTTTGTACGCTACTTTGTTCACTACTTTGTACCATAATTATTCTCATAACAAATTTGCAGCATAAAAAGGTCTGGTAATATTTTGTTTATGCAAACATAAATAAAGGAGAGGAAGAGGGTATAGCTAAACCCTGTCCCCTCGCATGTTAGAGTTCTTGCTAAATATGATGGGGACAGGATTGAACTTTGCAGAAGCTGAGAGGGAGAATGCATTGCTTAATGGAGCAAAGGCAGCCAGGCGGGTTGCCAGGACAGTGTTGACAGTATTTTCTGTGCTTCTTGGCACCTGACCAGAGCCTTTCCTGGAAGCAGCATTCTGCAGGAGAAGAAAGCTATGGATGGGCAGTAAGGGCCTCCCTCTGCAAGCCTGGAGAAAGACCAGGAATATAGCAGGTAACTAGCGCAACAGGTGAAGGGAAAGGTTGGCCCCTCTTAGACACTTTAAAGCAATGTTTACTGGGGTGAAACTCCAAGGCCAGGACTCCTTCCCTCTCATTCAACACCTCTGTGCTCTGAGTAACTGCTATGCCATGCTGGGCCCTTCCCTTATGCTCTTTCAGGTTGCTATCCTAAGCAAAGCACTGCAGAACAAAGTTCCTTCCTGGACTGGTGGACAATGAACTCCATTCTCCTTGTGGTGTGATCTACAAGATGAATGAATGCTGCTTTTCCTGTTTTCCTATGTTCTAACTTAGATCTGCTGTCTGAGATATTGGAGGTGTGCCCTGACTCCTTCTCAGACAAAACTCAACAGATTATTTAGACATTCTACTCTTAGATGGAAATTTCATCCAGCTGTCAGCATGTGGGAAACTTCACAATCCTGCTTTGTATTTTAAAAGAGAGATCCCATACCCAAAGGTACAACATACCTGAGGATCCAGAGGGGTCCCAGACCCTGAAAAGCCCATATGTGCATAAGTACATGTCTTAGGACTTAAAGTCAAGAGAGAAGACTTAAACCTGCTTCACTGAAACCAGCTACTGAAACCTGCCTATAGCAAGTCTGTTCTCTGCTCATGTTGCTGCTCCAGTGTTTTCCTTTCCCCAGACATCTCCTTGCTCTCCTCCTTGCTCCCAATCGCACTTGAATTCATAGGGCCATATCTTCCATCTTAACTCTTCTCTCGAGAACTGGATTCAAGCCAGCTTCAGTCCAGGAGTGAGTCCAGGTAATGGGATGTGTGCCACTCTGCTAAGCTGCTTCCCAAGCAGTGAGGTATGGCAGCTTGGCTGTGATAATAGGATCAAATAAAGGGACTGCAAGTTTTCTACATCCAGCTGGCTTACACCCAGAGCTGGAGCACAAGAAGTGTGTGGTAGTTTGCATCTGTAACCCTAACTCCTTAATTCACAGTTCTCGTGTAGCTGTCTGCTTCTGTTTATCTGGATTTAGGTTGTTCTGGGGGTCCTTACTCCTGAGAAAGTACAGAGAATTTTCCTGTTTTCTTAAAAATGGAAAAAAAAAAGAAACTTTAAATGTGATTTCAGATGTGATTGTGTAACCAGTGTGTCTGGGACTCCTCTATTAGCCAAGTGGCTTGTCTCTGTGTCTGATATTGACAGTGATGAATGTTGTGGAGACTGAGAAAAGACTAAGTTCTCTTGAAATACTTTCAACTGGCATCCATTAAACATCTGTCAGACAGTGATTCTTCTCGTTTGGATTCACCTTATTTGTGTTTTGGCAGGAACTTATAATATTGGAGGCAAAATAATATTCTACATATAAAAGGAACTAAAAAGTTACTTTTATTTACTCAGATTAATCTGAAAGTCCCATTACAAGTCCTACCAGGCACTTCAGGACAGGGGTTGACATTGCAGGGCTTGTTCCTCCTGCTTGATCAGGAGTACTAGGAAAAACAGTGAGAAGGCAAGAATCAAGGTGTCTTGCTCGAGCAGATTTCTTTATTTTAATAAACTGTAGCGTTTCATAAACATAAATACCTGGTTTGGCCAGGTATTTTCTGAGAACTTTTTTTTTCAATTGCAGCAGTAAACCCTTTACCTAACTGGGACCATGCAATAGCATCTCCTTTGGTTTTCAGGCTTTGCTGAGAGGGAGAATTGAGCCCAACACAGTCTGGCATTTGGGGATAGCTGTATGACTAGAGAGTTTTATACATTTTGGCAGCATGTTGTTTTTGTCAGGAAATTGTCTGCCTTCTGCAGGCTGGAGGACACTTGGGAGGCTTGTGGTAGGAAGGTCCTATTGTTTAATTTCTCTCTGTGCAGTTTGATTCCATAAACATTGTTTTTACACAACAATTGCATGTGTTTCTTTCTGCTTTACTTATTTTATGTCTATTCAGCTTGGAGTTACAGATTGTTAGTAGATTTTTTTGTATGTCAGAGATTTGATAAAGGAAGCAAAAAATTGCTTCAATATTATTTGTTTTCATTTTTAAAGCTTCAGAATTAAAGTGATGCATTTAAGTGCTCAAACAAATCTTAAAACTGTACATGCTCAAAAAAGGGAACTAATTGGTTAAATGTAAAAAATTATTTATTTATAAATAAATATGAATAAACCATAAACTTCCATTAATTAAGACAAAAATAAACTTTACTAAACCCAACTGGATAGGATGCAGGAAAAGGCATCAGAAAGCTTAATATTGTATTCTGAGTATACAGACTTAGCTATGAATAAAATAATGGAGTGATCTCTAAATCAAATGTTTCATTATAGGAGATGACAAGTTATAGAAGTGATTTCTGATGTGGCTTTACTGCTTAGTGTCTTTGGTTACTAAATATCTGACATTTATATATGACTTATCTTAGTACTTCCACCTTTCCAGTGACAATGGTATGGTTGAACTCTCAGAAGAAAACAGGCTGCTTTTCAGATCTTCCATCACAAAATCCAGATGGTTTGCAAGGTTTATTTTTCAGTTTTGAGAAAATGAGAAGAAGAAAGGAGCTCAGGTTATACGCATTTTAAGGAGCAGCAAAACCCTGACCCAGTAATTAGGATGTCAAGTTGTGAACTGAACCATAGGTTTTCTGACCATACCCTAGCTCTTACCCCTAAGCAGGAGAGGAAGAGCTTAACCCCAAATGTTGTCATGAGATGGTTTTACTGCACTAATGAATAGAATTAAAAAAAAAAACAACCCCTCAAGGCGTAAACTATGCTCCTGTAAACATTTATGCTCAAAAGATCTGAAAGAATCAAGAACCTGAAAAGAATTAAAGAAGAATCTGAAAAGAATCAAGGAAGGAAATGACCATATGAAAATGATGTTTCCAATCAACTTGCTTGGAAAGGGCTTCCTGATACAACAAAGATTTGTTTCAAGCATCATAAATTAACATAAAAATGGAGAATTTAGAATATTAAAGTAATGCCAGTAACAGGTAAGAAAAAGCATAGTAAATTGAAATGAAGCACATGATTCGGAAAAGCCAGCATGGATTCACCAATAACCAATCGTGCTTGACAAACCTGATATCCTTCTGTGGCAAAGTAACCCGCTCAGTTGCTGTAGGGTGAGCAGTGGATATTGTCTACCTGGATTTCTCCAATGCTTTCAATACAGTCTCCTCCAACCTTCTCCTAGAGAAACTGATACATTATGGTCTAGACTATTGCTCTGTGTTGTGATGGGGACTGTCTGACCAGTTGCACCCAGAGGGTAACAGTAAATAGCAAGTTTTCAAACAGGAAACATTTCACCATTGCAGTCCCCAAGGGATTGACTTTGGGCCTAATCTATTTAATATCTTCATAAGTGATCTGGAAGATGGGATCAAATGTACCCTGACCAGATATGCTGAAGATTCCAAACTGAGAGTGGACACTTCAGAAGGGAGAGCCACCCTGCAGGATGACCTGGAAAGGCTGGAAGAGTGGGCTAGCAAGAACTTTACGAAGTTCAGCAACAACAAGTGTAAGGTCTTGCACCTGGGAAAACATAATCCAGGAGTGCAGGACAGTCTGGGATCTGCCCAGCTGGGGAGCATCTCTGTGGAAAGGGACCTGGAGATCCCAGTGAACACCAAGCTCAAGATGAGTGAACAGTGTGCTGCCATGGCAGAGAAAGCCAACGGAATGCTGGGTTACATCAGTGAGGGCATCACCAGCAGAGATAAAGATGTTGTTGTCTCACTCTACCTAGTGCTTGTCATACCACATCTAGGATACTGTGTTCAGTTCTGGTCCCTGCTATGCAAAAAGTTGTGGATGGGCTCGAGAGGGTCCAGGGAAGTTCCACAAAGATGATCAATGGACTGGGAGGCTGTGTGAGGAAAGACAGAGAACTGGGTTTGTTTAGCCTAGAGCAGAGAAGGCTCAGAGGAAACCTTACCACCATGTTCCAGTATTTAAAGGGTGACTACAAAGAAGATGGAGACTCTGTTTACAAAGAGTCATGTAATAAAAACAAGGGGTGATGGGCACAAGTTACTCCTGAAGAGATTCTGGTTGGACCCAAGAGGAAAATTTTCCACAGTGAGAACAATCAGCCATTGGAATAATCTCCCCAGAGAAGCAGTGGATTCCCCAATGCTGGATACCTAAGATTCAGCAGGACAGTGTACTGGAACATCTAGACTAGGTCATGCTTTGCCTAGAAAGGTTGGACCAGATGATCCTTGAGGTCCCTTCCAATCTGGTAATCCATGATTCTATGTACTGTTTTTTATATAAATGCTGCTAACCAAAAACAGCCCCCTCCTTGCTTTGTTACCATGGAAAAGATCTAGGTAATTGAATCCACCTGCATCTCTTCAGAAAAACAGTTTTTAACAAGTAAGCTCTTAGAAGTACTCCCCTTCCCTCCTGCACTAATACAGTTGTCATTTTTGTTCAGCAGTAACTGATATTCTGATGAATGCCCTGGGCCAGATTAATCTCTCTCATTGGAGTGATCTAATTGGAGTCACTCTAGGAGTACATCTTTGTATAACTAGGAAGAGGATCTAAGTCTTTATAATTGCTTTATGATTTTTATCTTATCTCCCTTATTTAGAATTCAAGTATCAGTCCATGCCTAAAAAGACAGTTTTCATTTTACTGTGGTTGTGAAGCTGGATCATTATTAACAGTATTAACACTTGATGGGCAAACTGAAAAACCACCATGATGCTTCAAAGAGTAATTTTGAATCCTTTTGTACCAGAAAGGAAGACTGAACTGTGATCCTACATTTGAACTTGAAGAAATGATTTTAGAGTCCAAACCTCTCCATAAAAAGAAAAAGCGACTTGCCAAAATCAAAGCCAAAGATGGAGCTAAGGAAACCTGCCCACTGGTAAGCTGGGGACTGTGGCTGCGATCAGTGGCATTTCATTTAAATTCTTTAATAGGCAAACTCAGTTTTATCAAGACTCAGTTTTGTCATCTCTGAAAATAGACTCAGTCTCTATGTCTGTCATTTTACATACAGCATGAATGATCTCCAAGGCAAGATGAAAAGCAACCATTTATTTTAAATAGTAACAGCATGTTTAAGTTGTAATTATTTTTAAGATTCACTCAGATGCTCATTTAAACTGTGAAAAAGTGTTGCCAGTTGGCAAATATGCTTCCCACACATGGACAGACAGCTACAAAGAATATTCATCCACTGATAATATGAAAAATGAAAACTATGCAGCATGGAAAGCTTGTTATTTATAAATCTTTCAAAGCTGTTTCTTGCAGTCTTGATTAATGTGTCCTATGTAGAATGACTGATTGTATAAACAGTCTACACTTTGGAGAAAATGAAGAAATAATTATTTTCCAGACTTGAATTCTCATTTCAGTGAGGTCTTAAGAACTCTGTTGTTGCTCTTAATGATTCTGAATGCTCATGCAAGCTGTTCTTCTTAGAGCTATCAGACGTAAAATTCTTTGTGGGGAATTTCTTCCAAAAGAAAGATTGATTGTGCTGTCACTTTTGAAGAGCCTTCAAAATGCCTTTTGATAGTATCCATTCATGAGCCTCTTTGTTCAGTATTGTTTCAGTTGTTGTGATATTTGTCTACGATTTTCCATCTTTTTTAATCAACTTACTCATGCTGTTTTTTTAAAGAACGTGCACCTGCAGCAGTGCTTGGAAACCGTTAGGAAAGAATTCATCATATTCAACAGAGAGAAGTAAGTGCAATTCTTAATGTCTGGTTAGCATTCACTACTGGAATGGATTTGAGTTTTATTTTTTCTTTCTCTCAGCTTAAGAAAAAGTGATTAATGATCAGAGCAGCATGGTCTAAAGGGCTTGGATTTCCATTGATTTCTTCTTCTTACAGTGTGTGATGGTTTGGTAGTTTTTCCACCTCTGAAAGCAAGCAAAAGTGCTTGTGATATCAAACTGTGTTAAAGAGATAAGGTAAATATCACGGTCACTCTGCAGAGCAACTGTTGACAATTAAGCAAAAGGAACACAATAAAAGGGGCTTTTTCACAAAACAAAACTAAGAGAAGTAATAAATTGTGAAATTTTAATAGTATGGACTGCAGTGTTCTGACTTGCAAACACTATTCATACTCTATAAAACCAAGTTTATTTCAACAGAGATAAATATTAAACCTGTATCAGACACAAGTCTGAATCCCAAGGATGTCAGTAGTTTTCCTGGTCCAACTAATACGCTGCATTTCACCTAGTTTACTGTGTAAGAGTTAATGCCACTATGGACCCATTTGTTAACAGATACAGCTTGTAACAGGAGAGCTGTTTGTGTCTTTGATCAAATCTTGCATTTCATCCAAGTATATTCAGTGGTTTTATTTGACCTAATTGTATCTGCAATTCTTTGTAATGGAGCTGTGAGATATAAGAAATTAATAAAAAAGTGGTGACTAACTTATTGCTTACACTGCAGGTAATTACTGTCTTCTGTAAATAAAACTAGGAAAGGGATTGTCAACTTTGCACACCTGACATGATGTCATGAAAGAAATTATGCCATGGGCAACCCCATTTTTCCTGTTACATTCTGGGACATGTCTATTGCCAGTACTGATGGCTCACAGAAACTGCAGCAACAACTTGCAAAGAAAAAGAAGGCCTGGCAGATTCTTCATGTTATTTTGCATAATCTTTAGCACAGGAGAGCCATATGTTTATGTAAGAGCCATAAACAAGAAAAGCCAAGCCAAGTCAGCTCATAAGAGGTTTTCAGGGAGGTCTTGGCTGACTTCTGTGAATCAGTTCTGGTGCCAGTGAACAAGGAAATTCCTAAAGTTTGTCAGATTTTTATTAACCACAAAACCCAAAATGATTAAGATTGTAATAACAACAACAACAGGAAAAGGTTACATTTACTGTGTTTCTGATAAGTTGTTCATACAACTAGCTCATTTCCAGATACAACTCTTTCACCTGCTTCAGAGTCATATGTCAAGGAAACCCTATAGACAAATAGCAATTTCTGAAAGACAGAATAAAATAACAGGTTTGGTAAAACACATTCAAAATCCCTCTGTGTGTGCTCCCTAGCATTAAATAATCTCTATTGACATGGTTTTAGTTTCTTATTCTTATTTCTTTTTTTAGCAGTTCATAGGAAGATTTTTTATTTATTTCATATTGCACAACCACAGTAACAGCATAAGCTATAAATGACTCTGAGAGGCTGATGAGAGATCAAGGAGAAATTTAAAAGGAGTACAGGCAAAATGGAAGTAAAAGATAAAGCACATGCACTTCATCTAGAACAGCAGTGTTTTGGTCATTGCTTGATTGGCTTTGACAAGGTAAAGGAAAATATTTACTATAGACCTATAACCAATTCTGCATTGTCTAACGCCTCATCACAATCATTTCTTGTTTAAATCATATTAGAGCTAAAGAAGGGCAGGGAGAGACTTCTGTAATACTTTACTATGACAAATATGTTAATAAGGGGGGAAGCAGAGGTCAAATTTTTGAAGTGCAAAGTGAATTCAAGTTAATGGGAATAAAGTAAGAGCAATGAGAGATTCAGATATTATTATACTGGAGGGAAAAGGCTACACAGTATACGCCAGAGTAATTCATCGTGGCTTTCCTTACACCTTTCTATACCCTCAGGGCTGTATGTACAGGCTGAAGCTGTACTTACATGGATTTTGTTGACAAATTAGTTTTTCCTGGTTTTAAATCTATTGCTACGGATAGATGCTTTATTATATCTAGAAATGCAGCACCAAATCTACAGTATCTGAATGTGTATTCCTACGGACTTACCAGCAATTTTTCAAGAACCTGATCTCATTTAGCAGCTGTAGGCTACAGTTTCAATATTTTTTTGGAGGTGGAGGATGGGGGGGGTGGGGGGTGTGGAAGCCATGTTGTACAGATAAAGCCACACTATTTTTGTAATTTTATTAAAAAACTGGGCACAGATTATTTTGCTATTTTTGTGGTGTTATCACTAAACAAATTTTCACATACATCTTAGTTCTGTTCATGAATATCCAAAACCTGTAATAGCCAAAAAAAGAAAACATAGATGCAATATTTGCTTGCAGTGGAATCATATCTTTTACCCTTTATGGTTCCTGAGCCACTTCTTCTCCCTCAAAGATGTCTCAATATTAAAGAGATTAGCAAACAAAGAACAGGAGAAAACACAGGAAATACCTACTCCTCAGTTAGAGGCTTCACAAATCTTTCATCAAAATTATCAGCCAGCTAATGAAATCAAAATCATACAGTCACCTTTGAGTGAGTAGAATATGTATTTCACATCTCCAGTGTACATGAAAAGGGGTTAGAATTCTGCAGAACTGGTTTACTAATTGCAATGGAGCAATAACCTCACATAAAATACATAGTTTAAATAATTCTAATGGATACATTTAAAAACGTTCTCATGGTTTTGAAAGCAAAGTCTTTCTACTTAACACTAACATCCCCCAACAGCATTGCTATGAGATTGATCTGAAGAGGCTTGCCTCTTTCCTAAGCTGCTAGTACACCTTATTTCTCTTCTCAGTATTTGTTCAATGCAGCCATACAAAAAAATTCTGCCACAGCTTGAGGCAGATGGATGGCTGTTGCACATTTCCCTCTCTTTCCTTACTATGTTTCCTACTATTTGGCCATACCTGGTTCTTTTCTAAAAGGTACTGAACAGTTCTAAGTGAACAGACAGCTCTCTGTTCCCAGAATAAACAGAAGTTGAGGGAGCATATTTTAAGCATATTAAGATTAAAATCATATTGTCTGATTTTGTCTATATCATAGGTGAAGAGCTTACTTTATATTCTCTGCATTTTTAATAAGATGAAATTTATTATCACTCTCTTTGTATTTCCTTTTTTTTTTCCCCTTTCAATTGTCTTTCAGATTCAAATCCAGAGTCCCTGGGTGCTCTCTTTCATTTAAGTTTGATTGGTAGTGAATATTCATAATGATTTGCAATATATCTCACTGAATATACTTTCATTAATAAGTATTTTATGTCACTTAGTGTCTCTGGAGATATTTATATTACCATAATCCCCATAATATCTGAATGCTTTATGGATGAGGCTACAGCACAACTTTTCTTGCCACTTCTGCTGACCTTAATTCAGTTTAAATCCATGTCTTTCTGAGCATTTCAAGTGGCTGCTCTTCACTGATCCATTTCTTGTTCCTTTTCTATTGGATATGTCTTCTTTTGGAGATAGCTCCTGCAGTCTCACCTAATTAGAAAGAAGATGATTTAATCTGGTTTAGTTTTGGGCACCAATAACTAATGATTGGTCACATAAGTCCTTTCACTCTGCCTTTGACCCCTGTTCGTTATTTTTGGCCTAGAATTACCACTGCAAATGTCACTCTTTTCATTATACCAAGTCAAGCTGCCTAAAGATTCGAGCAGAGCATGTCCAAGCTAGTAATCTTTCTGTAAGCATATCTTCAAATTCACTTTTTTAGGAAAAAGGGTGATCACACAAAAGCCATAATTTCAATAATGTGATACCTTCACATTTTCATGAAGGAAAAAATAAAAAGCTAATGAGTGTCTGAAACCTCATTTTTGAAGCCTGCCTGGAAAAATGGCCAAAGCAAGTAATTATATTATTGTAGTGGCTACACTTCACCAAATGGACATCCAACTTTGGGAATAAAAGTTTGTGTGGTGGTGCATATATAAGAGCATTCAATGTTCTGAAACATGGTCCTGGAAGGATCTGGGTAACAGACGCAAATCCTCATCATGGTAGGCCAGCAATTTGTTTCCATTGACTTTCTGTTTACTTTCCTAATAAACACAAGTACACCTCACAAAAACGAATCAAAAAGTCAATTCGTAGGCAGAGAAAAGAAAAACTTTCATTTCTACATCTCAGACTTTGGAGATTAACCAAAACTGTCTGATTCTGAGCACGAGGTAAGATTGTTTATAATAGGTTACATCGGACAAATAATATCTCTTATAAATGAAGACTGCATAACATGTCATGACTGTTCAGTGACAGTAAGGGGTTGCCTTCATGATTTCTCTTCATCTGTCTTCATGCACTAGTGTAAATCCTCACTTGTTATGAGCCTCCATAAATTAAGAATGAATCATGAAGACTGAACTCACCTGTTTTAGGAAAGCATTTTGAAGCCAGTTCCTGAAGCAAAGCAGAAACAAGCCAGTAATATTATTATTAGCAGTCATTATGATACTTTGTGTATCTTTTGACTATATTCATAAATGATTTATGTAAAGTAATAAACTATTCTATGACTCTATGAGTTGGAAAGTAAGGAGAATGGTGAGGTGATAAAGTTCTCTTATGATACCAGAGTACTCAAAATTAAATCTGACTGCAAAGCGCTGCAGTGGATAATGATAGTCATGGTTCTGAGCTGCAGGGTAGCAAGAAAATGGCAGCTGAAATTCAGTGCTGATAAATGCATATATGATAGGAAGAAAATAATCTAAACTTTATCTTTGGGACAGTAGAATCTAAATTAGCTTAATTTATGAAGGAGAGAGGTTTTGTAAAGCCTGTGGATAGCACAGTGCTTATTTGAAAACTTAAGGTGCAAATATGCTCAGACTGCAGAGAAAACTATAGAGAAATGAACATCAAGATGTTTTTGTGTGCAGGAAGCTGTATGTTCATATACATACACCTGCATTTTCTATTTTGTGTACAGTTTTGGTTCCTTATGAAACTGACTGAGAAGACTAAGCAACAGTTATTCGCTGCTTCTGGTAACTCAAGGCCACAGTGTTACCTGCAGGTTTAAAAGAAAACGAAACCACAGCAGACAGTGCTTCATGAGCCTCTCCAGCACGAGCCCTTCCCACAGGCTGCAGTTCTCCATGAACTGCTCCAGCATGGGTCCCTTCATGGGGTGCATCCTTCAGGAACAAACGGCTCCAATGTGGGTCCCCTGCAGGGTCACAAGTCCTGCCAAGAGTCTGCTCCAGTGCAGGCTTTCCAAGGGATCAGAGCCTCGTTCCACAGAGCTGTAGATGTGCATATCCCCTTCACAGCAAAGACAACTTTCACAGGCCTCATATTATTATTTGTCTTTAAATTCTCAGTCTGTTAGCAAAATCGTGCTTGTTGCTGTGATCTGCTGTCTGCTAATAAGCCCCTTCACTCCAGCTCCTCTGAAATCTCCCTGCTGTGGGGTCCTCAGTGAGTATGGCAGTGGCTAAGAATATGTTTCCAGCAAAGGAGATCTAACTCTAGATGCAGATGAAGATTTGTCCTTCTCCCCATATGTTTCATTTGGACTTCACCCAAAGAATCACTTCACCTTTCATGAGAAAGAATAAAGGAAGAAAATATTTCAAAGTAACTCCTCTGACCTATCCATCTGCTGACAACTGAACAAAAGAATGAGCCTGCCTCCTTCAAGATACACACCAAAAGCAGGCTAGGAAAATATTGTCTTGAGAATGAGTTTTGGCCCACACTGCTGAGAAATATCCTTATTCGTGGGCAAATGTCTGTAGTTTTAAAACTAGATTCTGGCTAACTAGAAATAAAATTTTCTATCTATGGTCCCACAAAGTCTAATAACCAATACATTAATTTCGTAGCTGTGTCATGGTTTAATTTCCCATTACTTTCCCATTCCTTGTACATTTGGATCTACAGAAGTATCTAAACTAGAAAAACTAGTTCACATTTTAAAATGTGGCTGAACAAGACAGTTATTGTTTAAGATGCATCTGCTCTTGGATGGACACTAACCCACTTCCAAGAGATATGTGTTTTACTAAGCTGAATGTGGCTTCGGTATTAATTTTAATTGGTTGGTTTAGTTTTAGTTCCTTAAATGGCTGCACATGTTTGATATTTTCATTTATTTACTTCATATCTTCACTCTTATTTCGCTTTATCAATTCCCAAAGTAAATCTGAGGTCTCAAGACATAGCAGGTCAACATGCTACAGCACACATTATGATTTGTCACTTGACTTCCACATACTAGTATTTCACATGTCACTCACGCCGTATGTGCACCTGAACCAATTATGCTTGATTATAAATTGCTGGTTGATAGAAAATTATATTCACAGGCATTTACTGAGCATAATTACTCAGCAGGAACTATCAACCTGAATCAATTACCCATGGTAAAAGCATATTTCCCCCAGGATATTAGAAAGGGTGGGAGTAAATGTTGTGAGTGTCAGTGGTACAAGAAGACATCTGTGCTACATGGGGATACTTCCTCCAAAATTTTACTTTTCACATTCAAGTGTAATACAGCATAACTTTAGTCTGTGTCTCAGTCATTTAAATTCAAATGGAGTTAAACCAGAGTTATTTGAATGATTACATGGTAATCTCCTGAGCTATCAAAATGCATCACAGTGTATTAGGAAAACAGATCCAAGGTTATGACTCTCTCTGTTGAAACAGTCAGTACCAACAGCACATGTTTGCGGTCAGAGTTAAATATTGGTTAGGTGCAGAACTCCTACCCCAAAGGGTGCACACAAGGTTTTCAAAAGTATTTTAAATAAATGGGAATCAGACAACAAACTGTTTTTCAAGATACAGCCCAAGTCATGCAGAAAAGCTATTGCTGACAAGTCCAGAGCCTGAATATGCTACAGGCGCATCTGCATGGATGAACAGGCAATTGCACCCCCGTGCTCCTCAGTGACTTCATTACCCAGCTCCTGGCAGTGTTCAGCAGCATGTGCTATGTTCCAGGCTGATAGGACCATTCAATTTCTGTATGCCTGAACAGTGTGGGTGTAAATCAGCTCTAATCCAGAAGTAAATTGGCTCTGCTAAGCAGTGCAGTGTGTGGTGACCTTATACAGCTGCTAGACAGGAAGGGCCTTGAATCTGTGGTTTGGAGAAGAAAGGTATAGATGTTTTTCTAAAGGTACAAGAACACCATATTCCTTTAAAGAAATCAATTTTAAAATCCATTGTTTAGCTTAATCTCCTTTAGAAATCAGTGAGGAGAGACTTGTATCTCCCAAGGTTGATCTGTGACACATGTAATTAGATAACAGACTGGTACTTGTTAATCTATGTTAGTGCCTCTATTTATCCTGTAGAGTGAACTTGAACTAATCTTTCAGTTGTCTACAGTTAACAGGCATAAAATCCATCCTACAGTTGTGAGCTCAGCTCATCTCTGCAAAACTAAATGCTTGCCTGCCAATCCAACAGACACAAGTCATCTCTAATCTGCTGTTGCACATGCCTGCACTCTCTGAGTGTCAGGTAGTCAAGAGCATCTCATATGGCACCAAACACCACTTGTAGAACAACTGCATTTGAGCCATATGTATCCAGCTTGGGGCAGGGGGCCAAGAACAAGCAGGTTGTAAGTGTAAACATTATCAAGGAAGAACTAAAGATTCATGACATCCACACTTGCTAGTGATTTGAAGAGGTTACTAGTTATACCCAAGTCTTCCAGAATACATACCCGCTACTACACAAACACGTAGTAGCAGTGTGATTCATTTAAAGCTGCTCTGTACGTGTTGGTTCTCTACACAGACTCTAAAGCAAGTGGAAGTTATCTGAACTTACAGACTAATTTTCAGTTTGGAGTTGCGTGGCTCAGCATTGATGCTGCTGAGTGATGAGTGTTGACTCTGCTCCACCCAGCCCTTAAGTCTGCCCTGGTCTGCCCCAAGCTTCCTCTGGCACAGAGCAAGATTGTGCCTTCTTTGTTTACCTGAAAATGATTAGCAAATTCATACACTTTTCATTGATTTCTATTTTCCTGAAGGTACTGCTGAGCTCACCCTGTGCACAAGCTAAAGGAAAGCCCATTATTAACTCTGCCATGGTTACTGCTCCTCTGTTAGGTGTAAAGAGGTTTTTTAATAAGAAAGAACATTAGCTATATGCAGCTGTTTTTTGAGATAATTTAAGTTTAATTATGTATATAATTATTTTAATTAATTAGATTTCCACAGTTGGGATTCTTTTGAATCCTTCCTCATTTTTCAGTGTTTAACTTTCCTTCTATTTCTACTCCTTTTTATTCCTTATCCTTCATTTTCCACCTTACTGCTGTTGTCTGTCTATTTTTTGAAGGCAATCTTCCATACTTCTCAATTGTTAACATGGTTCCTGGCATTATTTTTCTAAGTCCACAATCACTCTCTGAAGCAATTCCGTTCATGTTTCAGAGGTTAGCATAGACCAAAAGCTGTCTATGGGCAGCTGGAATACAGCAGCTCTGTTTTGAAGGTTAGAGAGTTTAGCCATAAGGATGCAAGTCAGTCTGTGCCATTTAGCTTCCAAGCATCAGTTCCTGCACCATTTTACTTTGTGGTGTGATTGTAACTGATGTCTAAAATACAGAAATGACGTTCCCGTGCAGCACTCTATTTCCTACCTGTCATGAGAGTTCTTCTGGATACCACTGGGGGATATGAAGTGGATAGTTTGGCAGATGTTCAGGTTAACAGGTAACTTAATCTTGTGCAGGATTATTATATCAGTTAATTCTTATATATGTTGCTATGGAATCAGAGAACTTCTTTTCAAATCAGGGAATTTTACAGAATTTGGCCAGAAGCTTCTCTCTGTTCATACGTTCTGACCATATGGCAGCTCCTCATCCTGCACCCTGCGTTACTTGGGAGGCAAATCTGAGCATGAAACAGCAAGGCAGTATCTGCAGCTCACACCAACAGGATGTGAACAATCCAGGAGTATTGCATCCCAGAGTTCTTTTTTGTTAGCATGTATCCTTAAGATTTATTCTAAGAAAAGGTTAGCATTCTCTATGGATGGAAGTGTAAAATAAGTAAATTCCCTGTACTTCTAATCAACTCATCAGTTTATTTTTGCTTTTTTTTTTTTTTTTTGAAAAAGAAAGCAAATATTGGTATTTTCACTCTTTTCTGATATATTTGGTGCGTATTTTGTTTTGAAAAGAAAAATACTCTTTCTAGATATGTTTATTCAGTTAAAAGTAACCTGANTATTTATTTTTTTTTTTTTTTTTTTTTTTTTTTTTTTTTTTTGAAAAAGAAAGCAAATATTGGTATTTTCACTCTTTTCTGATATATTTGGTGCGTATTTTGTTTTGAAAAGAAAAATACTCTTTCTAGATATGTTTATTCAGTTAAAAGTAACCTGATCAGGATCCTTTGCTCACTTCTTTATTTTAGTTTTCCACTAAAAATGTAGTTAAATGAAAACATGGCAAATGAGAACTAGTAAGCAGAATCTTGGCAATAGACATAAGAGAAAGAGTAGCACTCATTTACAGTAGTGAAATACTGCCAGCTTCTTCAATTTTCACAAAACAAGATCACAGCCAGAACCAATTTATAAGAGAAACCCTTAAAAATTGCAGACAGAAAATTATTAAGTGTCCATATATCAAACTTCATTTGTGTTCCCTGCAGCGTCAGCCAGACAACAGGCCAAGCTGCTTATTGTCCCAGGAATCATGATCAGTTATCAGCGTTTCCACAATCATTGCCTCCAATTGATGATAAAATGATAACAACAACAAAATAATAATGGAGGAAGTTTTCAAAGTATAGGGCTCATTATTTTTGAAAAGGTTTGTGCATACTGCAGGACCTACATACTACTGCAAAAAATTGCCCTGATTTTGTGGTCTGAGAGCTTTTCCTGATGCCCATGAGCTCCTATAAACCTTAAATAAGGGATTTTGCAAGAGATCTTTGCATGAGCTTGAGAAAGTGACTTTGTTTTTCTTGCTAAAACATGAAAGATTGTGGGTGTCATGAATGATTTCACTCAGTGGCAAACCAGGGAAACAGAGTCTTTTTGCATCTGCTGGATGAGATGATCCAGGAAATGAGCTGACATGATCAACATTGTTAGTTTATACCTGTCTACCACCTACTTACAATCAAACACTCATTATTTAGATCAGAGAGGTAAAACATATGACTTCTCATGATGCTTATATCAATATGTAAAGTTCAAGCTACCTAGTAGCTTGAACAATAGCTTTCTGTTTGTATTTCCCATCATATTCCAAGTTACCAATACCAAGGGTGATACTGTTCTTTGAGGTGACAGTGTGAGTCCTTTGAGTCTTCACAGTCCAAACTCCCCATTTTGTTCAGGCCTGTGAGGCACAGAACAGTACTTAAAGCACAAAGCTCTCAGCTTCCATCATTCTCTGCAGCAGCTGCCTCAACATCACATTCTAGACGTGCAACTAGAAGCAAAGCCCCACGTTGCCTGGCATTTTCCTGTCCATTGCATCCTTTGCCTAATTAAGAGCTGCAAGTACAAGCCTGTAACATGCTCTGTCACCAGTTCATCTAGAAAAATCTCCTGTGGGCATGGGTTTGATAAGAATAGAAGATTTCATCAGACCAAACATGGCTTCAGTTTTCTTTTTGTTTCTATTTCTTAGCCACAATTTACCAAGCTCAAATTTATGACTAGAGCTCCAAACCATGTGAGATTTTAGTACAAATATAATTCCCCATCAGTTTCACCACACTATATTCTTTGTACTTGTCAAGACAGAAGCTGAGGCACGGAAAAGGGCTGTAATTTCTCCAAAGAGTGACAGACATAGAAATAGAATCTGCATCTACTGATTGTTAATCCATTTCTGTAGTCCCCAGAGCACACTGGTAATTAGGTGTTAGCATGTCCACAATAGTCCCTTGTAGAGAAGTCTTTAATGCTATTTTAATCACTGAATAAAGTGATTGATAAATTATTAAACAGTTAAATAATAGTTAATATTAGATCATTAGATTAACAACCTATTGCTTACTTTAATAGCTTGTAAATACGGGTAGTGAATCTAAATACAGAAACAGTTAATGTCTGGAAAGGGAATACAATGAAGCATTGCTAAGACAATATATTTCTTTAGACTTCCAAACCCCCATAATCTACGCTTCAATATGGGAAGTAGAAACAAGGTAAACGAAAATAATGGAAATAAATTAACAACAGAAACCACCTCTGTAGAGAGTGGGAAATTTGAGGCTTCTCAGTGGTAACTTTTGAACTCAGCATGGTCTCCATTTCTCTGCTTTTTCCACTGTCCTTGCATGCTGCCTTTGAAGGACAGTAGCTCAGACCCTAAGGAGTTCCAAGACTTTTTCTTATTCAGTTACTCTCCCAATAATCCCTTTCTGAAGACAATATTAAAAAAAATATGTTCCATTCATTGGTGTCAAGACAGCTTCAACAGTAACTTCTATGCCCCATTCAGTTGTGTGGAAGTTTTATATTGCAATTTTCTTAGAGTTCTTGGGTGCAAATCCAGTCTTGATGCTGTGTCAACATCCATTTGAATGACTGGTTCTAAAGCTGTTTGACTGATGATTTGACTGGAGATGATGGATGAATTTCTCATGAACAATAGAATGTCCCTAAGCTTGTGTGTCATGAACACTGGTGAAGATAACCCACTGGCTTTCAGTTAGGGTCTCATATTTCTTTTCCTATCCTCTAATATCTCAGTCATCCATTGGCCTGTAGACTCAATGATAACTGCTGTATTTCTGGTACACTTATAAAAATCACCATTAAGGTAAATGCTTTTAGTAATTTGTTCCTCTAATCTGCTGAGGGTTTTTTCCAGTCTGCCTTATATCTTTTCCTTTAATGTGCCTGTGTTCATGCTCTTTTAAACTCACCCTATTTGGACAGTGTTTTCATTATTTTTACTTTAGCATCCTTTATTGCCCTGTTTAGAATTTTCATGTCCTTTTGAATTCCTTTTGCATTCTCTTCTGAGTCTTCAGTATGGTGTCCATAGTCTTTATGCCACCTGGAAGTATTTTACCATTTGAAACTGACCCTTTAGATTTCATCTGTGAATGCTTTTCCATTATTGAGTATTTTCTTCATAGTCAGTGTTACATGCTAAGTTTTTATGGAGTATACCATGCATACCATTTATAATCAGTATAAGAGCTTCTTCCATAGTACTCTCTGGTGCCAAGTTTTGGTCTCTTTTTCAGGAGTGTATCAACATCTGTTTCTCATTTTGAGAAAGCAAACAGAAAAATTCCTCCAAAAGAGCAACTATTCATGTTTTAGAAAAAAAATGTTCCCTATCTCATAGCTTCCTCATGAATTTTGACACCGTTCTTGAAAGTACTTACATTGTGTCTATGTTTGGAGAAAATATTTGTATATCACAGGAATCACAGTAAAATCACTGAAGTTGATATCACTGTTGAACAGAAATGCTGAGAGGCTTGACGATAAAACAGCTGGTACCTCTGGGGCTGTTGCTGTTCTCTAGAAAATGATGTCAAAAGAAGACAGCTTTGCAGTCTTTAAACAACATAGGTTTGTTGTTGTTCGTTGGAATCACCTAGGAGGTTTTGACAGCCTATGGAGTAATAACAAGAGGCATACTGAATATACCTTCATCTTATGTTTTTTTCTTTTACCGACTGAGGTTACTGACAATTTTGTATATCAGCAGAGGAGAGTAGCTGCTTATTGCCATTTTGTGCCTAGCCAACAACTCTCATAGTTTAATCAAGTTGCGGTCTGAGCAGAGATGCTAAAGCCGGAGAAAGCATTGTCCTCTGCTGGCTAGTTATGATAGGCTTTAATGAAAGTAGGATTTGACCAAGACCCAACTGCACATATTTAGGAGGGAGCAATCATCAGTGCTTAAAAGAAATAGGAGCTGTAAGGCTCAAGGAGTTAACAGAGATCAAATGATGCAGGAATCCTTTTTATATATCAGTGTATGTGGGTATCCACAGGACATGCAGTGGCAGTCGTTCTGATACAGGTATCAGCACGATAGCTATATCAACATGTTTTAACCTTTGGCAGATTAAGAAGACAGCAGGATCAAAGTGGACAGACTTCCAGCATGGACAGCAGGGCATCCCTTCAGAGCCATGAGAAACTTCAAGATGGACGTAACAACAATTTACTGGGACACGGCTGCACAAGAGGCTGCAGCAGCTAGTGATCTACAGCCCTACACACACTTCAAACTTCATCCCTGGCAAGGCAAGGAAAGGTCCTCTCTGTGCATGCCGCCTTCTTCACCCCTAGGGTCCTGGGACACCTAACTAACTCCTCCAACAGCAGGATCCCCAGCCAAGGACAAAGCCACAGAGCACACTGGCTGACTTCCCAAATACATCCCTGCTCTTCTTTTGACTCTGCCACTGGAATAATGACCATCAGCAGTAAAATACAGTTTTATAAGTAAGAGTGACTTTCCTTTTCAAAATCCTGGAAGTAAACTTGAAACAATTCGTTAGGCAGCCTCTCAAAGATTGCCAAGTTTCTGGCTACTCTCAAGAGACAATGTTCTGTATGGGCCAGCTTTATCTTGAAGGCTTTACGTTACCCTCTCTGTTTCCATTAGTTAAAATGAAATTTTGTGAAACTGCTGGATACAGCTGTTTCTGAGCACCTGCTGTTGAGTTTGTAACAGAAGTGTATGGTGTAAATATGTGAACGTAGTGTCAAATAGGCCAAACACTGAATAATTTCATTCAGATAACTGAAGCCCATTGGAAAAGTTGCAGCGTGAATGTATTCACATTGTTCTTTAACATCATGTGTTCTGCTTTGTAGTAAAAGATGTGACCCTTGCCAAGTCAAATTTTTGCTAGTGACTTTAGTGGATGCAGGATCAGATACATTAGTAGTGTATGTTAGCCATGACAAAGAAAGACCTTTATGTAACAATAGGCTGACTGAGTCAGAGTTTAAAAGCAGCTTAGTAAGGAGAGATAAAAACATTAAGAATTTGCTCAGATCCATAATTAAGTGTTATAAAATGTGAAGAAGTTACATGTGTCTCTATTTTCATGGATCTATTCTGGATGGGAACTATCCTGAATAGAAAGAAACATACTTTATCCTAAGTGTTGCTGACATGAAAGTCTTTTTTTTTTTTCAAACAGCTGTCACAATTACAAACATTTATGGTGTTTCACAACTTGTACGTTCCACATTTTGATAATAAATGCATGCTTCTTCTGTCCTATTGTGCTTTCATTTTTAAGGGTTACCATCCATAAGCAAATTTCATTTCAACTTTTTAAAACAAATAATTTAGGCTTTTGGAAGTGAAAAACATTTTATTTGTAATAATTATTTTTACTGTATTGTTTCCATTCTATCTTTTGCAAAACAAAGTTCTTTGTAACTGAATCTATTTTAAAATTTGGGTTTACATTTTATGTAATTTTTGTCAAAATTTTTCACAAAATATAGATTTTTATTGCTCCATGAAATGAGACGGTGTTCCTGTCAACAACAGAGCAGTTTACAAAGTACTAGGGTAAGGTTTTTATGTGTGTCGTGAGCATGGTGTTTGTCTACTTCCTTAATTACGATCAAGCAAAGAAGCAGAGTTTTTTTATAAGACAGATTTCATTGCCCAGAATAAACTATCTCATGCCCATCCCTTCTTATAGTGATTAACATTGGTTTCACTTGGGAAGGAGCAAAGTGGAGGACATTTTACATAAGTTCTGAAAACACCTGTTCTATTGTTATTCTATTGTTCTGATCAAAATGCATTATGACCTTGGATCTTGACCTGGATCTTGATCCTGGAAAGAAATGAAACATTTTATTTACTAGAGTAATCTTACCAAAATTAATGGTACTACTCACAGGTAAATGCTTGCAGAATGTGTGATGTATCAGGAGATACAGATTAGAGTCTTGGAGGTTTTGGAAATAGGGCTAGTAATTTATTAAAGTTTTCCATGTAAATATTTCCAATCAGAAAAACATTTGGAAAAAAAATAAGCCCCTCTTGTTGCACTGCACTGCCTGCTACTGTGCATGCACCTACAGAGAAGGCTGGGTTTATAGACAAAATGTTTATAGAATGAAGGATCCACAGCCTTCAGAGTGCAAAAAATTCACCAGTGACTGTATTAAAAATCTGGGGAGTTTTCTGCAGGATTTTACCAAACTTTTGCAGTCTGATCTGCTGGATGTTCTGTGTCTTTGTCAATGCTCTATTAAGCTGTTTTTGAGAGAAGCCTGGCTATTCCATGGATGGCATCTACTTAAATATATTTGCACAGAGTATTGTGCATGAATGCAAGCTCACTCAGACACTTTAATTTCACGCTTGTTGTCACACGATCATTTCTCGAACAACTCTACTATCTGCAGAGAAAAGAAATCATAGCACCAATTGGCTTTATCCAGAATCCATGGCACTTCCACTGACCGCAAGATGAGCCTCATGATGCATATTATTATTTTTGTCTACTTATTACACAGGTCAGAGAATACCCTCAGCTGTACCACGGAGACCCAAGGTAGAATAACAACATTGCAGAATCATAGAACAGTTTGTGTTGGAAGGGACATTTAAAGGTTATCTAGTACAATTCCCCTGCAATGAGCAGAGACTTCACAGACTCAGAATGGTTTGGGCTTAAGGGACCATGAAGAACATCTAGTCCCAAACCCCCTACTTGGGGCAGTGACATTCTTCACTGCACCAGGTTCCTCAAAACCCCTTCCAACCTGGCCTTAAGCACTTCCAGGAATGGTGCATTCACAGCTTCTTGGGTTGGTGAGTGCCAGTGCCTCACCATCCTCACAGTAAAGAATTTCTTCTTTTTATCTAATCTAAATCTTCCCTTTTTCATTTTAAAGCCATTCTCCCTTGTTCTAGCAGTATTTGCTCTTATACAAAGTCCCTCTGCAGGTTTTTGGTAGGCCCCCTTTGGGCACTGGAAACTGATCTGTGGTCTCCCCAGCCCGTTCTCCAAGATGAACAAGTCCAGCTCTCTCAGCCTGTCTCCATAGGAGAGGTGCTTCAGCCTTCTGATCATTTTCATGGCCCTCCTCTGGACTTGTTCCAATAGGTCCATGTGCTTCTTGTGTTCCATTCAGCTCCGTAGAGCTGAATGAAATACTCCAGGTAGGGTCTCACAAGAGCAGAGCAGAAGACAAGAATCACCTCCCTTGACCTGCTGGCCATGGTCTTTTTGATGCAGCCCAGGATATTGTTGGCTTTATGGGCTGCATCTTCAACTAGACCAAGTTGCTTAGAGCCCCATCCAACCTGACCTTGAATGTTCAGGGGTGAGTCATCTACCTATGATCGTCTATGTGTCATAGGTTGCTATCTATCTTGGCAACCCATACTCTTAGTTCATCTTTTCTTTGACTGACATAGCTGTAAGGAAATGGCCCTTATAACAGTGCAGAAGAAGAAGAGAAGTCATACTGTATAGTATGTGCTGTGTGAGGACAGAACAAGTGCTACAGGAAAAGTCACACAGCTTGGGAGTAAGCCTAAGAAGTGCTTGGTTGAGGCTTGTTTCCTCTAGCTTTAGACATAAGAGAAGTACCCACATCTGCAGCTGTTTGTCAATCTGGGTTCAAAAATAAGGAGGGGGCAAAGAGGCTTTTAAGATGTGCTGCACTTGTTCTGTCTTGATTATCTCTTTTAGCAGATGGCTCTCTGCCACCATGGAAGTAGTGTACGTCAGCGTGCACATGTACATTGTGCAGTGACATTTAGTCAGGTGAATCTTGTTTGTGGTGGCAGAGACAATTTGTGGAGATCCAGTCTAATCCTTATGAAAAAAATGAGAACACTTCTGATCGCTTCAACAGGAGTGAGAGCACTTTAAACAGTTTTACCCTTATGTGCAAAAATAGTAGTAGAGCACTTAGCAATTACACAAAAATATTCTCTTGCAATGAATACTGCCTTGTTTTCCAGCAGAAATGAAAGGAGGGAAGGCAACCTAAGTAAGATGTGGAAGGTTTTTACAAAATACTCAGTCAGATGGAGAGGAAAAACAAAGCAAAGCGGTCATAAAACCAGAAGAAATTCCTTGGGACTCATTTATCCTATACAGCTTTGTTGCCCTGCAAAAGCAGCCAATGATCTTAACTCCCAAAATCTCATCTGGTTTCTCCAAGTCATTTCGAGGGTAAAATACTCTTTCTCATTTTAGTTCCAGGGAAGAGGGAAGGAAGTCTAGCACAGCTGGAAAAGCAGTTTGTTGCTATAACATTTTATTGCAATGCCACTTGCTCTGCAGTGTTACAGTTCTAATCACACATGCACATTCCCACTGCATCACTCCATGTTTAACTCTGCCAGATTTGCCTTCTGCTCAGTTTGCTCCTTCTACATTGTGCATTAAATATTGGCACTGCACTGTAAATGTTTAATTACCAACTGTCATAAAATACAAATGGCTCCTTTCATCTGTAGTCTTGACAAAAATGATTAATGAAGTAATTCCAGACATTTTTCCTGTAGATTTGTGGTTAGTGGGTGGGATGGGTGGGAGGGTTGATTATAGATCTCAGCACACTATTTGAAATGACATCAAAGTACAAAGTAGAGGATATTCTAGGCACCAATCCCCTCTTATGTTCTGTTCTTTCAGATGTTTTA
Source organism: Agapornis roseicollis (assembly GCA_002631895.1). Classification (NCBI taxonomy): domain Eukaryota; kingdom Metazoa; phylum Chordata; class Aves; order Psittaciformes; family Psittacidae; genus Agapornis; species Agapornis roseicollis. Next base: position 12,766 of record NDXB01006576.1, on the reverse strand, counting down.
GATGCCTTCCGCTTGCAGGAATCTGTGATCACAATTTCAAAGTGATTTCTGACAGTTTAAGCTAAACACAAATATTGGTGTATTGGGATGTACTGCAGAACTGTGGCTGGCTGAATAGAATCCACAGCATTTTCCTGTTTTCCGGTTGCGTAGCGATGCCAACACTTTTGCTATGAAAAAAGTGTCTGCCAACACAGGAGAAGCTTGGAGGGTTTGTACAGGTACGTTTACGGTTTTGGTGGGATCTGGAAAGCATGGAGATGTTCAAAGTGCATTTAATTAAATAAACACAGGTTTCTTCTTGACCTTCCCCTGCTTTAGCAAGATCAGAGCCAGAAAAAACCACTGTTCTGCAGATAATCCCCTTATTTTTATAATGGCCCAGATTTCATCTGTGGTCACCTATGCAGGATTGAAATAAGAAGTGAGTGAATGCAAGAGTCACTTGTCTGCAGTGCTAGGCTGAAGGGACTCTGCCTTCTGGTGCAGCAAAAGGAACAACAACTTACAGCAGCTGCTGGAGCCAAAGTCATCAGTTGTGCTAGGAAAAGCAGGAATTATTTTTTTCCTACACAGCATTTGCAGTTCCGTCCCTTTGCACATGCTGCCAATGGGCCCTGTGGTAAATTTTGAATGAGGAATAATGTCAAAGCTTTTATAAATCCTTCCAGTGCCACACAAAAAAGCTCCATGGCAGACTGGTAAAACAGCTTTGCAGTTCTCTTGGAGAGAATACTAGTGGTTGTTTGTCAGTAGCTACGTAACTAATTTCTTATGTGCATTGTTCTTAAGCATCTTAGCTTCTGTCAGGGTAGTTACTTCTGTTTATTTGTATTTTAGTGACTGGATCAACTACTCTCTGGTCAGGAGGAAAAATGATTTGGTATTTTTAGCATTCATTTAGCAATGCAAATTGACTTGCTATAATTGTGTTTGCGAGGAAACACACAGCACAATCAGGACCTTAATAATGACTGACATTAGCTATGCTCGATACATCAATGAACTTGGCTCAGAGCCACAAACACCCTTTGTTTTTTGTAATTTATAATTGGGAAGGAGGAATATATTTAATCAATTAAACCATTTTTTTACAAAATAGCCAAGCAGTCCTCATGAGTCCTCCCACAGACTTAAAATCCTAACGTTAGGGCAGACAGCTTTGTTGTTCAGTGTTCTGGGTTTTTCTTTAAGTCCATTCTAAACAATGAAGCAAGAATGTCAAGAGCTCTGTAACCTTCAATGCCCATTCTTAGAAATACAACTGAGAACAATACTTAAATGCAAGTCTTTCTAAAATATATGTACACAAATAAAGACTAAATGTAAACCAGTGTCCTTTTCAATGGAATTAGGTTCAGTCATAGACAATTTCATGGGCAAAGATGTTGGAACTAGAGCTCTGGAGAAGTTTTTTCTTCTTACCTTTTCACTGGTTTGATATGTGTTATTTTATACCCCTGAAATTTTCCCACAGTGATTATTTTGTACTTGAGAAACCCCTCTTGGAAAAGTACTGTACAATTTAATTCGTAGTTATAACTTTTCTATATAATTCTATAGCGAGGATAATATTCTCCAGTCAATGTGCTAAGTTACTAGGGCAATTTCAGTGTGGTTAATTAGTAATGAGAGAATGTTTTAAGTCTTGAGCCCTATCACGATGAACACTATATCTACACATTAAGACACTACTGCAGGGAATTTACAGTTTGAGCGTGCTTTATAAGATGTAAGTTGAAGCCAGAAATAAACTGGAAAAAGTGTTCAGGGAAGCAGGTAACTGTGAAATCAGCTTATTAAATGTAATGAGCAACTGTATAATGCAGATTTATGGGGTTTTTTCTGCATTAAATTTTATGCAACATCTCCTTTAAAGATGTGAATTTTCCATTTATATTTGAAAGCTCAGGCTGTACAATCTTGGAGAGTACAGAAAGGGCTGAAGGAGTTGAGTGGAGGCAGAGCTGGCTGCAATGACACCAGGAACTGTCAGCAGTGCCTTGCCCTCTGCCCATCTCTGGCCAGTTAGAGCACAAGAGTCTAGGTTCTCCAAGTGGAAGACTTCTATCTGCAGCAGCAGAATCAAACCCAAGAGAGCTGTGAAGAGTTGAAATGAAGAAGTGTGCAAAGTGCATGACATCTGTCATCACAGCTGGCTTGTTGCTTCTGCACCCCCTCACAAGAACCAGCTTAGTTCTCTATGAATCCTGCTTTTCCCATGGTCTGCCAGGGGCATTCACCCTATCAGGCTGTAGAGTGCAAACATCCACATGCAAACGCTGCAGCAAACAATCCCTGCTGAATATTTTGACCAACACAGATCAGTCACTGCACTCCCAAGGTCCTGCCAACCACCTACAGGTATGCACCCTCATCTCCTTCTCCCATCAATGAAACTGTCAGAAAAAACACCCAGTTTTCCACCTACACTGCTACTGTTGAGTTACAAACACCAGGAATTAAAGGTCTTGGAAATGCTTAGATCCTGCTGAAACCCACCAAATCTACTGGCCAAAGTGGTCCAGAGGGCATTCTTGTAGCTAGAATTCCCCTTACCACCGTTACCAGGCTTAATGTTTTTCAGAGGCACTCATTAATACTGAACAGCTAATAAAAAAGAAAGAACATTAAATAGAGCAAGACAACCAGCAAGGCAGCATTTATTTTAAAGCGATTTCTGAAATATGTTTTAGCCATCTTATAAGCACAGCTATTTGAATAAGCAATATAGCTTTTTTGCAAATGAGAGGCATAGTCACTCAATCTGGGCAGACAAATGCCCCTATATGTATATAACTGATAGTGTGCTCTCATATTATAGCAGTAACTTCATTACCATATTCTCATTATTTTCTTCAAGACAAAGTATCTGCTAAAACTTGCAGTGGAGATATTGAATCCTACAGTCAGACTATGTAAAAAATATTTAAATAAACATTACTATTTCATACTACCAGTCTTTAATTTCATTCTGCTTCTTTTTCCTTCTGTTTTGAAGAGGGATATGACCACACAACTAGCCTTTTCTGGATACTTCCTTGCTTCATATTGTCCTCACTGTTATTCATCTCCTCTTTAAACACACAAACATTCCCCAGCAACAAACAACACAAACTTCCTCCTGTGTTTTCTCCTCAGGGTTTTCAACCTTTCCACTCAGAAGAAGCTTTCTGTGTCTCTAAGACATAGTGTTGTCCCTCGTTGGAAAAACTTCTCTGTGAACTGCACTGATTTTTCACAATTGCCCCACCAGGACTGATAGTTATTAATATGAGGCTGTATTGCCATTTTTTAGATGCATGGACTTCTAGTGTTTCATACCATCATGTTTCATACTACTTTTTTTTGGAAAAAGGTCTTTTAAGGAGTTTTTTTTCCTTTGAGTATCAATCACTATGCACTGAACAGTTACACACACAACAAAGCACTGGGCTATTTTATTGCATGGTTTTAGCATATTTATAGTACAGAGTTTCATATAACTCTCTGACCTTTCTCCTTCCATCCTTGACTATGTCAATACTGATTTTCACCTTCCACCTTGTACTGACATCACTTGTTGGTAGGTCTATTATTGATTTCCTGAGCCAGTATCTATACCAGGGGCATATCCCTGCTTTTCTTGAAGAGCATATATATGTATGAACAGATTAATTGACTGTGTTTTATTCCTTGAAGAAAAAAGAATATTTACTTTATTTGTGCTTGCTGATGAATAACAAATGAATCCTTTTCCATTTAGCATACTCAAATAGAACATTTTCTCACTTCCCATCAACACTGTAAGTCAGTTCACAAATGAACATTACCAGATTTAAAATGTATTACCTGATGAAAATATCCTTCTATTTTCCTTGAAGACACTTATTCCAAAGCTCATTCCACAGAAATAATGCAGCCATCCCTGTGATCTTTTACACCATGATATCCTCATTACATAGCATATATATATTAATCTGTACCTAAAAGGACTGGCTGGGAGAGATACTTCTTGGTTCATCTGCCTCATGTTCACCAAAAGCTTTGGAATGTATACGCCTTTACAAGCAACAAGTCAAAACACAGACTGGAAAACATGTACAGGAAAACATTTGTAGCATAAACCCCAGATTTTTTCTGTCAATGGGTCACTATCACTATCTCAATCTTCCAAGCTAAATAATGTGCTTAAATATGAGATATAATGCAGCCACGTCTGCTGGTGGTTCTAAAATAAAGCCTTTCTTGCTTTCTCTCCAGGGATTTGAGATCTACAGATTTCCTGCCAGAAAAGATAGAAATGGGTTTAGAGTAGGGTGGAGACAAGGAAGTGCTTCTAAGAGACAGAATAACACTCTGTTCCAGTATTTGAAGTCTGATAATATTTTGTTGCTAAGCAAGTCATTCCTGTGTCTTGCTGATTAAGGGTGCTTTCCTTGACATAACAAGGAAAGACTAGGCATAAACCAAATATTTGAATGTATTTGTGTTGCTCCAGCCATACTCTATTGTAACCTGGATGTACCGTATTAAGAGCAAACATTTTTTTTGCAACAAGCTTGCTCGTGATGGGCTTCCTTCGAGAGCGCATAGAGACAGATAAATTTCAGTCTGTTTCCATCAGAATTTTCTGAAGCATTTGAATTTCCCTTTTGCACCTCTCCATTTCTGCCTGCTTTCAGGGCCCATGTGCCAAAGCCCCTTTTCCTCTCTCAATAACCCAGAACCCTGTGCTTAGAGCCTATTCCTTTCTTTCACTTCACAGGGAGACCTCAGGGTACTTCATGGGAAACCTCATAGGCACCTCAGGGACCTGAGCAGCCATGTCAGACATACAGAGCTCACCAGTAAAATGTCATAAGCACTGAAGTATGTCTCCAAAAGCCCTTGCCTCTCTTGAGGCAGTGGGGCCATCACCTAGCTCAGATCTACAGCTGTCCTAGGGATACCATACTCCTAGATCTGCAATCCATGAGACAGCTCAACACTGAGAAAATTCATCCAGAAAACAGAAGAATTGAGTTTGGAATTTTCCACATCCCAAGGAGCTTGAAATGCTTCCTTCCAGGAGATTGGCCAGAGAGCAGAAAGGAACATACCCCTTTTTTTCCCCAGACTCTGAAGAATTCAAGATTAACATGACCATCTTACAAATCTGCAGCTAAGGAGAAAGAGCTATGAAAGACAAGGACTGTAAAGAAGAGCACAATCCATTCTGTATACTTGACATAAAGTTTAGAAAAAGCTATAAATGCATGCTTTTCTAGTTCTACATTTATATTTCTTGCACTCAAGATCAGCTACAGGACAGAAAGTTCTTGCTTTCTAATCAATATTCATATGAAAGTGTTCAAACTGTAACTCAGGATCCTGAGAGACTGAAACTCCTTTCATTTCCATCTTTCTAAAATGAGAATGAATTCTATTTCAGTGTTAGCTTTGATGTATTTCAGGCATATATTTTTTTCTTACATTGATTTGGAGAAAATTATTTGCTCCAACAAATCTTAATGTCTGTATGTTTCGGATCTGTCTTTCACTATACTGCTTCGTAGATGACAAACATTTCTTTAGGAAGTCCAACCATTTTATGAAAGCACATTTAAAAATATCTAGCTCCTGGTTTTAAGGCACTAGAAACAAGGCTTGCTTTTTGAATTTACATTGTTCAAAACAACTGCATTGAATGATCCTTTTCATTGCATGAAGAATTTGGAATTCTTCAACAAGTGAGTGGAGGTCAGAGAAATGTTTCTTTACAACAAAATGCCCTTGGCAAAAGCTCTTCATTAACACTCATGCAGAATTCTGTTTTGCTAAAAGGACAAAAGGGTGCATCACAGGGAAAGATCGGGTACATAAGGCTAAGAAAATTCTTTCCATTCAATGCAAAACAAATTGGCAAGTGAGCACCATTCAGCCAGCCTGTAACGTAGCCCATCAACAACAAAATGTAGAGGAAAGAATGTGCGGTGGGCCCAAAGTAAGGAGCACTAAGATGTCCTTTGTTCTTTCATCAAGAAATCGTGTCTAAAAAGGTCTCTTCAATATAAAGGATGCAAGGGAAGCTACTAGTCCTATTATAAATCCATTTCCATTGGAAGATCAAAGCAGGAACATGAAAGTGAGTGTCAGATGAAATATTTACTTTAAGGTAAAAGGGTAAAAACTGCTGAATGGAAATCTATCAAAATGTTTTCTTCTGACATGATGGTAATTATCATGGCTCATCTTAACCTTGGTAAATAGCTCTCTGTGCTAAAACAGTGCAGAATCGAGACTCTCTTCACAGTCTGTCTAAAGGAAATATGGTCAATAATGGAAAACGTGAAGTCTTTTGCTTACCACTAAACACAAACAGATACATAAAACCTCATCATTTATACTGGCAGTAGGTTTTGGTCCCTTGACTACCACTTTGTACTTCACATAGCTTAATTCTTTCTCTAGTTTTAACCACTCATGATTAATATTAGATCCAAGTCTGGTACGTGGCTTAATTCAATTTATTTTAATGGGAATTTTAGCTTTCCCTATTGCCCCTTTATGAGAATGAAAATAGAGTACCTCTCTATTTTGTTTTGCTCAGCTTTAAAGAATCTCACATCATGTCTACCACCTTTCTCATCTGCTGTTCCCACTTCACTGCAAGCTGATGCAAAGAAATCACAGCCCAAAGTTTGTCTTCTCTTTATAGCACAGTCCAAACACACAAGGCTTATGAGTACAATCCCAAATTCAGGCTGCCTAAAGAACTGGGTAAATCAAAGCCAAGTGCTCTATAGCCTCAGCCACAAGCAGCTCCCAGGATCCCAGTTTACCCTATTCCTTTGGTAGATTTTGTACCCAGGTAAAACCATGTCACCACCAATAGTCCAGAGCAGAAGGGACATAAGTCACAGAGTGCTTGATCCACTCAATGATAACAAGACCCACCAGTGTGTTACATCAAATTCAGTAAAATGCTAAGAAACCTAAAACCAAAATGGTGTTTGATATCGAATACGTTTTTGGTACATGATACATGACACATTTTTGGTACAATGCTGAATGAGCCACGAGTGCTGGACTGGTACTTGAGAAGGAACACAGGTGGTGATGGTGAAGCAGAAGAGCTGAAAATGCCTGGGCGGAAAAGCTCCATCTGGGAAAAGAGAAAAAGAGAAAACCAAGGAAAGAGGCTACAGTCTGAGACTGCATGAGGAGACTGGGTTGATGATCAGGGTTGGGACACAACCAAGAGACAGGCAAGACTGGGAGCCTAGGACTGCTGGCAGAGCTCAGGCAGGGAAAGGCAGCACAGATGGATAAGCCCAGGAATGAGTAAGTGAGAAGGAGCTAAGGCAGGGAGAGACCTTTGATGAGAGTGGGTCTGACAGGGCAGGACAAAGCAAATTCTTGTGAACCGGATGGAGGAATTGGCGCCCAGTGAACCATATTCCCTTTCAGAGACCAGATTTCTCACTGTTCTTAGGGTGTTAGAAAATGCTGTGAATCCTCCAGCAAAGCTTGTCTCATCCCTCTCTGGTTCCCATGGAGAAATAAAGGGAAATAAGTGGAAATAGGGCTACTGGTTACAAAGATCTTCCAGACTTGCTGAGGAAACCTAAGAGTGTGAATGAGGGACTCAGAGCTCACCAGCTCCCATGAAATCATTTTCCCAAAGGCATTATTTCAGGACCAAAGGGTGCATTTATTCACTTATAAACGATCAAAGCAGGGGCTTTTGGTGCCTCCAAAACTGGAGGGCAGGAAAACTGACACCTATGGACTGCCACGAGTCATGGAGGCAGGGAACAGGCTGGCAGGAAAGGCTCCCCTTGGCATTTCATGGAATCTGCGGATTTCTGCAAATCTTCATTATCTCACAGAACATGCTCTCCTGAAAATTTTTGCCAGCTCAAAATAACAAGGGAATTCCGGTTGTCTGGATTTTTGACAGAGCTAGAGATTTACACACAAATATATTATTTAGAGATGGTTACAGAAAACCAGGAATAAGTCAGAGTGCCAGAAGAGGGAGGATTGGTAGAAGAGCCCACAGAAACCAAGTCGGAAGCCCAGAGGCAATTTAGCAGACTCCATGGAAAACTTCTAATTTTCTTTTGTATTTAAACCAGCAGTATTTTGCACAAGGGTTTTGTGTCTTCTACAGGGGGTTGTTTAACAGCCAGCAATTATGGTCAGTGTTTCTATTATCCAAGCAATGAGAAAAGCAAAATCCCAGATTTATAGCAACAAAGATTTTCAGATCCTCAGTAGGACTTAAATGTGGTAAAGTCCCTTCCACTGTCAACATCCTCTTTTCTCCTTTGCTTATCAGGAGTGGGGCTTCAATAAGAGTCCTACCAAATGCACCCATACCAAAAACTTTCCTCTGCCTATGGTTAATGGCCTTTCCTTTAATATTACATTAAATTGTCCTCAGGCAGAGGAGAGCACCAAACAAGTGTATTTTCCCCCTTAGTGTGAGTTCCCAAATCACTGAGTTGTTGAAAGGGAAGAACCACCTTCACACTGGAAGAAAGGCTTAAAAGGAAAGCTCTCACCCTGTCCTTTGTCCTACAAACCCTGAATGAGAAACATGTCCCTGGGATTCTGAAGCAATCAGAGCCTGCAAGAATCCTGCTGAAGGTACCTATTGTTCAGGTTACATGCTGTGAGTGGATTACTTCAGATGTCTCATGGGTACACATTAGTTTTGAACACAAGAAACAGAAAAGAAATGGGGTTTGTTCATCTTTGTTTCCATATTCTGTGAAGACTGGATGTTCCCAGTTTTTCTTTTATTTGTTTAGGATCATGTATTCTTTCAATAGTCAAGCATCTGGTCACAAAAAGCCCAACAGAAACCATTTACAAAAGCCAGCAATTCCCAGACTGCGAATGCCATGGGACTTTGGTACTCTGCAACAGAAAAACATTCCAGCTCATTAAAATATACTGATGGGAAAGGGAAACTGCATGCAAGAGCAGAGTCCTGGGTCCCTCCCAAGGCAGAAGATGAAACAAGCTATACTTGCACAACCCCACAAACATACTGTGCAATAAACTACACCAGTCCTGTGCCTTGTGAAAATGAACATTCGATAGTGATTTGGAACAATTTTCCTGTGGGCAATCAGCAGCCACTTAACCATATGGATGGGCTGTTGCTGTGCCTCCTACTCAGAGAGAAGTGGCTTCTCAGGCAGCTCAGAGTAGGGACAAGGCACCCAGCTTTTGTCTAACAAGAAATGAGTGCCGTGCTGGCTGATGCTATCAGGCCATAAATAAGGAGGGACTGTGGGATGTTTTGGTTTCACAGTCTTTTAATCAATGTCTGGATTCAGTAGGAAGGGAATGGAAGAAATCCCAGTTTTCTCATCTTCCTTTGTGGTGATTTCACGAGGTTTAATGAATAAGCATTAATACTCTTCTCAGATATCTGTGTTAAGGTTTACTTCCTCCAGCCTTGTATTTTTTGGAAGTATTCAGCACCTGCCTTTCTCTAATTTTGATTCCCAGTGGATACTGAAGGTGGGAGTGCACAACCAGGTAATTTTGATGTCTTGTTTAGGATTCTCACTTGCACTTCAGGAGCAAACATTACAGATTCTTGTTTCTGAACACAGCATTATAGCTCATAACAGGAGCCCCCCCCAGCAAGCACACATAAATGCTTAAGCAATAGGGTGGGTGTAAAACCAAGCTCCTTTACCTACAGCTGCAGAAATAATCTGCTCTTTTTACACACAACAAAACTGAATTAACTGAGATGTGGAGCATGCCTCAATTTTACCTCTTCCAGCAGTCTGGTGGTTAGGACTTGCTCTCCTGAGGCATGAAAACGTCTGTGCCTGAGCCTAAGGGAGGTGTTGAACTTACAAAGTGTATGGTGTTTAATAAAAGGTAAAATGTGTCCTCAGGCTGTGGAGTGATCTGACTCTTCATAAAGAAACATTCCACTGCAGGGACTGCAGTCCACGAGGGCAAGGGAACCAAAGCCCAGCAGAGACAGACAGATTCCAAGCTCATCCTGCCCCATGTGGGCTGATGCCGGTCCCCATCAGCACACATGCAGGCTGGGCTGGAGAAGCCTCCCTCCCCAGTTTCTGCTCCCGTGGGAATTCCTCTGCAAAGCTAAGCATCTTGGATCTGACCAGTAATGTTTTATTCTGACATTACACTCTCACTGTAAGCCAATATTATTAACACTTTCTTAACTGTGTGCCTGATAATGAATTGTTCTGATATCCCCAGTTACCGTGCATTCATTATTGTCCCAATTTCAGTTACATTAAGTGCCACTTCAAAATTCATCTGCAAAAGAACTTTAAAATTCTTTGGAAAAAGATTAATGACTGTGGAGTAGTTTTCTATTTTTAACATTTTGCTGGGATCAGCATTAAAGATAGCATAGATTGCTTTGTCTGAATCACACATTTCTGCTAAGCTCAAGAAAACCGATGGAGTATTGAACTCTCAGATATCTAGGCTTTCAGTGCACACAGGCAAAACTCTTCTGCATTCCAATTTACTCGTAATTCTGTCAGACTTGCCTAGATTAGACAATATTTCTAGTCTAGGTTTCATCTAAGGTGCATAAATGGAAGCTGAGAAATAATGATGAAAGATATTTTGTTCTTTTATACCATTAATGTCAAGTCACTGTGTTTACTATTTTTGATTCTCCCTTTTAAAATGTTACCCTTTTGATATTACCTTTTTGTTACATATCTTCGTAGGGTTTACAGATTTTTAAGATTCTCCTCTCACGTGTGCTATTTGCAGCCACCTGTTGAGTCGTATGGCAGTCCTCAGGAATACTAAGTTGGGAATTTCGACTCTGACACAAGCTAGGCATCATGAACAATTTTCTCTCTTGAATTACATTAGATGAGGAGAACAGCTTTGCTCCTTAGCTCCTTCCAAGCAACATAGCTGTGGTGCTGTTGACTTCTTCTCCCAGTTTAGCAGGGTCAACGGGAACCTGACATATTCTACTGGTTCTATCAACTTTTAGAGAGATTTAAAATTCAGCTGTCATCGAAGTTTCTTTGGTATTTACAGCAAAAGAAAGTACCATAAAGCTGTAAAGAAAATTGTATTCCCTTTGAAATCAATAAAAGTTTTACCACTGATTCCCATGGGACCAGGATCTCACCATTCCCATTGTAGAAACTCTATTCTGTCCTGATAACCTTCTTCCTGAGGTTTGAAAGCCTAGGAGGAATTACAATGTCCCCTGGGGAGCATATGATCTACAGTGTCTAAGTAGGAATTTAAAATGGGCAAGAAGAGAATACTGACATGGAGATCTGATGTACCAGAAGAAGCCAGAGCCCTTGCAGAACTCAGTTTTAGGAGTACAAAGCCCTTTGTTTCTTCAGGTCCAGCTACTGGTTGAAAAGAGGAACAGGTAACATATGTAGGAAGGTATTTAACAGAGCCTCCATTTGATCACATCACAAAAGTCCAAAGTAAACAACACTTGTGAATATCAAATTGTAATGTGAAACCACAATCTTCCAATGAGATAGATAGAGAGGCTTTTTAATAACATCAGAAATAACATTCCTCCTATAGTAACCTTGTATCTAGGTGATACTCAAATTTTATTAATGTTCCATAAGAGTTATGTGGTAGATGGAGACAATACTGATAAGTCAGTTTATACTGAGCATGAAACACAACCAAAGCAGAACCAAGAGTCAGTATCATCACTGAGCTAGTTTGTTTGGGGGGTGAATTCCCTTGAAGGATGCCATTGTATTTTTTTGTGGTTTTTACAGCATCTGCAAAGACTTCTTGGAATAGTTGGTGTTCAATTATCACACTTGTTCTTGAAATGTAAATAAATGTGCCATATTCTATATAACACTCGCCCTTGCACAGGCTTTGCTGGAATCAATTTGTATTAATCTTTTATTTCCTAGAATTAGAATTCACATTCTATTTTCACTACAAATAAAGATAAAAAGGTGGGGCTGAAAACCAGCTACAGAAATTTGCAGCCTCCTATGGAAGATATAATGGTCCTGAATTAGACCTCTGCATTTCAGTGGATATTCTCAATATAATATTGCTCAGAAAGTTTCTAGAAGACTCCTGGCAGGTTAAGAAAAACATTCTCGCTCTCCTGGGTTCAGCACTAGCAGTCATTTTTCTCCTTCTTAGTAGCTGGTGCAGTGCCTGGGAACAGTGTTGATAACACCGATGTTTTTAGTTGCTGCTCAGTAATGTTTACTCTGACNGTAGCTGCTGCAGTGCTGTGGTTTTGATTTTTGGCCTGGGAACAGCGCTGATAACATTGATGCTTTTAGTTGCTGCTCAGTAATCTCTGCTCTGACCAAGGACTTTCTGAGTCTCATGCTCTGCCAGGGAGTAGGGGAAGCCAGGAGGAAGCAGAGACAGGACACCTGGCCCAAACTGACCAAAGAGGTATTCCATACCACAGCACGTCACGTAGATACCCAGAAGGGTTAGATCACTACTCGGTCGGGTTGAATATCGGTCGGCAAATGGTGAGCAGTTGTATTCTCTTCCCTTGTTATTTTCCTTATCATTATTATTGGTGGTAGCAGCAGTGATTTGTGTTATACCTTAGTTACTAAACTGTTCTTATCTCAACCCGTGCGAGTTACATGCTTTTGATTCTCCTCCCCATCGCCCCGGGAGCTGGGGTAGGAACGGGGGAAGTGAGCGAGCTACCGCATGGTTCTGAGTTACCAGCTGGGTTTCGTGGTTTAAACCCACGCAGCTCGTTCACTCATTCAACCCCCCTGGCTTGCCCTCCCCTGCT
>NDXB01006575.1:0-59449 GCA_002631895.1 Agapornis roseicollis | reverse complement strand
CTTCCTCTGGGTTTGTGGGTTTTTTTGTTGTTGTTGTTTTTGTGGTTTGTTTTTTTTTTTAAAAGCACCAAACAATGCTGTTTGATGGAAGAAAACTAGAGTATCAGAAACAAAATAATCCTTGTCTTGCATAAGTCTTGCACTGAGACTCTCCCCTTCTCTTTTTTGTTTCTTTGGGTTTTATTTAAAAACTACTTATGAGATTATAACTCACCCTTGCTTCATTCTGCTGAAGTTTTTCTTCCATACTTAAAGCTGTTGGAGAATCCAAGAGTGCAATCTAAAATTGTAAAAATTAAACATCATCAAGTTTAAAAAAACAAAAACAAAACAAAAGACAGTAAAAAGTAACAATTTCTGGCAGAATCAAATGAAAGAATGTTCCACTTCTTTGATCATTTAGGATGAAGTATTTTAAACTCCAGTATGTCATTTTACCTTGAAATACTGTAAACACAGTAATCAAAATCTTGTCAAAGCAGATATTACAAATGTAAGTTTAAGAGTGCTATTTTCATTCCCCATGTACACACATGGTCACACAGTTGCAATGACTGACACATGGCATAAGTTTTTAATACATCTATCTTTATATTTCTGCTAAACATGAACATTTATTATGCATCAATAGTTTACCATTTTGCCATGATACATATGTATCTTGCTTATCTTTAATAGATATATATGAAAGTGACTGGACTTAAAAGAGGAAAACTGCTATACAACATGCACACATAACCAACAGTCATTATTATGTGACCTACAGTGAACCCAGCACTGTACTTTGGTAACCAGTATCTTCAGTGATCTACAGAAGCATTTGCAATAAAGTATTCTGGGAATATAAAGGAAAACTACAAAAGAAATTATACAGAGATTTATATTCTACTGTGCATACATAAAACCACCTGCTGTTTTATCAACCATCACAAATTCAATTAACTTAAGCAAGTTCTCTATTGCCTCCCACACAGCCATGTATCACATCCTACAACTGAACCAGATTTATTTTGTGATATCCACTCTTTTACAGCCTGGAACTAAGTCAAAGCATTAGCTCTTCAAAGGGGTCCAAGTTACATCTACTTTGCTAACTCTAAATCAAATCACATTTTGCATTTTCCCCTCCTAAAGAATATGAGAGAAACACCAGTATAATAGAGTAATTCAACCCCATAAAGCTTTCTAATTGTAACAAAGCAGAGCTCTCCAATCACCTGCAATACCTATTACTGCTTCCAACTGTGGTCCCATCTTCTTTTTCAGCAAATGCACACAATAGCACAGAATTTAGCTGAAGTAGTACCCTTCTATTTATAAAATTCTATGCTGAACTGACATTTCACACTGCGCAGCCCATCTAAAATAAAAATAGATAGTTCTAGAAATAAATCTGAAGTATCATTTCAGACACTTCCAACTCGTATTTGCTCAACTATGAAATACAGCAGTCCTGAGTGACATTATTTAGAAGCAACGACTGGCCTGAGCCAATTGCATATTCCTTATTACTTGGTTGGCTTCACCATCCTGCAAAAAGGGATATTAAGCCTAACAGAGCTTGTGCAGCAGATGTTTATAGCTGCTAATACCAAGAGAAGAATAGAAGTAATTATAGCACGACGCATTTTCTTACACCACCTCTGAAAATACATTTACATATTTAGCATGTTACATGCTTTCTAATGTACAGTGTGGCCAAACATAAACAAAATGCATTGTTCAAACCTGTGCGTACTCCTACATTTTACATTTGCCCATCTTAAATATTTTATACCGTTCTACTTCTTTCAAGATACTAGTTAAAGTACTTCCTCATCCACCAGCTAGACCTAGGAAATATGTTACTGCTCAGCTTCCTTATGCTGTAGTGACTACCTGTTCCACAGCACACCGCAATCAAGGTCTGATTATATTAAGAGAAAGCTAGGAGCTTTGGGATGACAATTTTTCCCCTTATGCAAAAAGAGGTAGTCTACTGGCCATATGGAAACTGATTCAATCAGGAAAATAATATTCATTCATAGCCTCATAGAGCTTGTTTACTCAAATCAATATAATGAAAGATAATTATCTCATTACATTCTAGAAATAGATGTTATAACTCAAGGAAAATTACACATAAATTTCAAATAAAGCTAACCTGATTCCCTTGAGCAAGCAGGGCTTTTAATCGGGCTATTTCAGCTCTCAGTTCACGGATCAGTTTGACATTAGGATCCTCATTAATAGTAGGCTTGTTGATGATGTTTTTGGCTCTATTTGCATAGCGAAGCGTACTTAAAGTTTCTCCATAATTGACATCAGCAGGTGAAATAGCTAAGGAGATGAAATCAGAAACAGTTCATCCAGCACTGTATGTTTCATTTAGTAAAGTTAGTTTATATTTTAAAAGTCAGATAAACTTAATGCAGATGAAGAGACAGAAATACATGATTAACCAGTATGGCTACAACTTGCATCAGTTCTTCACCTAGCTCCACTACTTTCAAGTTATTGTAACTCTGCTTAAATAAACACTCTATTAGAATAGTGTATTAATCAGCTCCAACAATCAAGTATTGTAAAGTAATCTTGCTGTCAATCTACTTAACATTTACGTTTCTCTGCTAAGCATCAATGTCCTATACGATACTTTACAGGCTTTCTTGCTGCTTTTATTTTACAAGTACAGTGGGTAAAAATCGAGTATGTAATCATGAAATGGAAAAGTTATTCCACGTAAAACCACAGCAGGCTCAATCCAAGTTTTGAAGGGAAATTACACAGCATTCAAACAAAGAGCAGACATGAGAACCAAAACAAGAGAAGAGCTTCTGTAATTTACCAACCTCGCTGTTCCACTGAGCTGCAGGCATCTGGCAGCACACAGAACTTATCTGATGCCTCAAAAAAAACCAGTATTGTTTTTCAGGCAACTCAACCAGGAAAAACAATGGAGTTTAAAAAGATAAGTGTTGCACCCACAGAGGTAAGCAAAAACACAGAAGAGAACACCACGCAGAAATTACACGGGACCAGAAATCTTAATAATCAAACTGAACAAGAGACTCAGAGAATCAGAATATGAAAACACCTGAAAAACTAATAAAGTAACCAAAATATTCCTCATTCTCTCAACAGAAATAAATACTTTTTTTGTGGTAGAGACTCCTGGAATTAGGGGAGATACACTTGGCAATAGACTACACTTCCCCTAGCTCACACCATCACTTCCCTACTTTACCTGCTGTCTCCACTCCACTACTCAATTATTCTCTTTCTGGAAAGAAGTTACAATACATTATAGACATATAAAAATACATCCAATTCTATTTTGTCATAAAAGCCTTTCCTACAGTTTGAGATGATCTTCCTGCTTTTGTTGTGTTTAGTTAAAGAAAAGGCAGGCCAAACTTGTCCAGACAGCTTGTCAGGCTCTGTTAGGCAATTCAGCCACATTACCAGTAGAGTTACTGTTGGAGAAAAGATCAACCATCAGGGCTCTGCCTCAGAGAAGCATTCTTAATAGATGAGGAAGTAGCTGAAAAACCAGCTGGGTTTCGTAATAATTAGTATAGGCACTGAAAGCTCATGGTGTTTCTAAAACCTCTCTTCCCAATCCCTCTGTCAAAAAAGGCAAGTTACTCAACCATTAACTGAAAAAAAGCATAAAGAAGAAAGACACCAGCACAGTGTTACTTAGCCAGAAAAACGAAGCAGAGTCTGGTCCAAGATCCTCTTTTGGTACTACTATGATCAGCCTGAGGAAAAAAGTGGCATGGTTTCCAAAAACACCCCGAAAATCATGCAACAAGGGAACTGCTATCCAGAGAATCTGATGGTAAGAAAACAACTGAAGAACCAGAATTTGATCCAATGTATTTTACTCCCTCAATTCTGCTCTCCCATCTTTTCAAGAAGGGACTGTGTCAGCTGAACCGCATTTCATTTGACCAGGAAAGAGTGAGAAATTTCAGAGCTGCCCTCCTCTTCACTCCTTACATCTCCAACATCCAAAATCCTTAAACATCCCTCAGCTTCATTTTGGGGGGGAACAGAATTCCCATTCCAATTAATTGACAAATCTGAACTACATATGCCATAAGTAGGTTTTTAAACCAAGTAATCCTTTCAGAGCTTCCTCCAGGTAAGAAGGAAACTGCAAGTTTGCCTGACCATAACATCATAACAGAAAAGATGACTGGTCATAACTGAATTTAGGCAAAAAGCTAAAATGTGGTGTGCATTCAAAGAGTAGGTTAAATAAAAATGACAGTCCTATATACTGAATGTCAAAAGAGACAGGTTGTTTCTGCTACTAATGCAATAAAAACACAGTTTTGGAAAAACAAACTGATTCACACATTGTTATTGACTAGATATACCAGGCTGGAATTCTTTTCCTACTGGGGGTCAATGTCTTCAGCCTGGGGAGAAGTATAAGGGAACAGAAGTACCTGACTTTACGTAGGTCCAGGTTTGAACACTAACAATGAGTAATAGCTGTCTGGAAAGCAAATGAACCTTAGCAGTAAGCAGAAGCTATTACTTGAAGTTTAACTGATCAAACTAACTAATCATTACACTGTGCATGAGTCAAAGAAATACAGCAGTGAGGCAGAGGTCAGAGCAAATGCAAGAAATTAGGTACACACATTCAAATGATCCTTACTTACACAATCAAATGTCTGGCACTGTACATACATAACCTGGGTGCCTTGCTATATGTGTGACCAAATACCCAGCCAGTGATATATGCACCCAAACAGACAACCTGCAGATGAAAAATGAAGCTCTCAAATCAGGAGGCATACCTGCATCACTAAACAACTATTCTGTCTCCATACACACAATGAGACACTATATATAGTTCTAATGGTGGAAGAGATATTCTGCAGAGTGCAAAAGCAGAGCATTACTAGAAAACTTAGAAAGAGAAAACTCCATTAATATGTGTAACCAATGTTCTGCCTTAACAAAGCATCTGGAATCTAAATATTTACAGCCACTCCTATTCAGCATAAACTGCTCAGGATGCAAAGAAAAGTAATTTAAAACCACTTACTGGCAATCATTATCGTTTTAGAGTTTCCTCCTAGGCTATCTTTTAACAACCAAGTCAACACAGAGTCCCTGTAAGGCACAAATACTTGTTTCTTCTTTGAAAGAGGATTTGTTGCATCCTGAGATAAATCAGCTGTGATGTGGAGGGAGGAAAAAGAAGCAGCAATTAGGTATATTCATTTATTTTCAAAACCAGGCTGCATCAGGCCAGTATTTGTATAAGTAAAAATGAACAGAAGTGTAAATAAATAAATAGAAAGGTATTTAGTGACTAAAATAACCCCAAAAACAGCCAAGCCCAAAAACCTGAGACTTACCTAAGGCAGAAATTACATTTCCCAGAGTAACTAGGGATTTGTTAATATTCCCTCCTTCCTTTAATCTAACCCCTGTGGCACCAGTGGCATCTGCTCTCTCGCTTCCAGCAAGATCTACCAAATGAATCTTGCTAACAGTTTCACAAGGCATTTCAGAATCAAATTTAGCCTAAAGAAAAAAAAATACAAAGAGAAGTATGTTAAGCTATGAAATTCTGCAATTTTACTGAAGCCAACCTAGTGGCCTTTTTCATGTCATGACTGAATTTAACTTGTTTACAATAGCAGAGCTTTGGAAGACAAGTGTATTAGTGGTGCCACAGAAAGGCATTTAATCATGAATTGCTGCATAACCCCCACACAAGTAGTTATTTCCATAAACTGTAATATTTGCAACCTTCTAGCCACTTATGGACATACACCAACTGTGAATTGGTACTTACATGATGCATAGTGAACATGTGCTGCATTCATTTTATTAAGCTTTCAACATATTATATTTATATTTACCTTTCAACAAGCCATAACATACCCAGATGCATTTACACTCACTTTCTTCCCTACCTCCAAGTTCTAGTAAGTAGCAATTGCAATCTTATTCTACAATTTTAACTCTGCCTAATATTTATCTTAATTCATATAAATCAACTCAGATTACCCTATTTCAAACTTCCTTCTACTTTCACAGTACAACAGTGGAACAAAACCTTTTGCTGCCTGCCACTCGTCCTCTTCAGAAAGCCCTGCAATGAGCAACTCATCATAGCAAACAGCACAGCATTTCGTTTGACTGTAATTCTGGTAGTGGGGGAGACATGAAAAGTTCCATCAGAAGAGCAAACCACCTCCACACTACCTTCCCTTCATCTAGCAGGTTATCCATGGACTGTCTAAAAGCCCTTCCCAAAACAACAATGAAGAGCAGGAATCATTAGAAAATGAGTTTACTCCAAACAAATCACTATTCTCTGAGAAAATGTGGTAAGTCTCTCCATTCTTCCATCAGTATAAAACAAGGAATATATATAAGCTTCCAATAACAGATGAAGAGTCAGCAAGAAAACACTCAGAAAACATTTCTACACTTTATGAGTTGGGCCATGGAGACAGATTTTTCCATAAACCTTGGAGAACACCAGAGCATAAAAGATAGCCCATGTTCAGCTCTGGCTGGTCTCACCCAACAGGCTTCTCACTTACTCCTGTCACAGCAGTATTGTGAAGCATGCCAGCACTGGTGGCTGTAATTCAGCCTGAAATCCCAATAGTTATCTCCTCAAAATCTATTAAATATTTTAAGTAATCACATTATAATATTTAAAATTTGCAGTGTAATCACTGATAAACATATTTATAACTCTCAAAACAGTATTTTCTACACTTTTAACCTTCCTGATCACAACAACATAGTCAGTATCTACCCATACTTGCTTACTTGACAGCCTTATTTTTCATCATATGAATTACTGAATTTAAACACATATTCAGACAGAGGCTTTAGTTTTGTTACCTGAGTGAAGTTGATTGTGAAAATGGCATGCGACCTGCTACTGACATCATTCATTCCCGTTGCAGCCGTCGTTCTATTTATATTTCCCGCGTCCATAAGTTCCTCTACATCACCATAGTTTTGCACTAAATGTTTAGACAAATCTAAAGAAAAGCAGAGTGTTACAGCAAGCTCGGATGTGCACTTGACTGTCTTTAGAAAAAAAAGATTCCAATCACCCTCACTACTGCAAAGTATTGCTGCAATTAGGGTTTATTGTCATATATCATTATCGTTTACGGAAAGGAATGAGGTCTCATGTGAACCATGGACCACTTACACGTTTACAGTAAATTAACAAGAAAACATGCAATCTTACTAAAGTATTTAGTGCAATAACATAAGCATAATCCCTCAAGAGACAAACCTTCCCTGGTAGAGGACAGATTAAGACAATTAGATCTTAATAGGTTCTTTCCATGCAAACATTAAAGATTCATAAATTATAGTCAACAATTCTTAAAACCAATTGCATCTCTTAACATTACTTAGAAATGTGTTAGAAATTTACAAATAAAAACTGTACATGCATAATAATCTTAGAATTGGGAATGCAAGTGTGGGTACAAAATAAGAGGCTATTGTCCTTTAATTCTTGTATATCAAAGCACTGTATCATCATTTATCTCTTAAAATATAAAAATACCCTGTGCAATTAGACACCACATTTTAGAACATATAAAGGTAATACAATATCCAGTGCTAAACACTAGAAGTGTTCTTACCCTCAACATAGGGCCCTTCTTTTGGATGTTCTCGTATTCGTAAGTTATTAGTTTTTGACGACTTCCGTCTCAGAAGATCTCTCACACGTTCATTATAAATTTCCAGATAACTGAAAGAAAAAAGATTAGAAAAATTGCTGACTGATTCAAGAGTCTCTCAAAAAAGGAAATCCATGTTAATGCTGTGTTTGAAAGCAAGATGCCTGGAGAAGCAGAGATATCCCTGCCCATGGCAGGAGGGCTGGAAATAGATGATCTTAAGGTCCTTTCCAACCCTAACTATTCTATGATGCTATGATAATAGATCCAAAGACAGTAATGACTACAGTGTACTGGTATAAAGGAAAAGGCAAAAAAAGCAAGAAACAAGTAGAAAAGAAGAAGCTATTAGCAAGGTCAGGACCACCTAATGTCAGCGTGAAATAAAGGATAACAATAAGGAAGATGCTGACCAGTAGCAAAGGCATCTTCACTATCATTTAAATAAAGCAAAATGCACAGCTATTGGATTGGATTTAGAACTATTGTGCATTTTTACTACGACTGCCAACAAAAAAAAAAATCAATTACAGGACTGAGGCCAAGCATAGAAAGTTATCTGGAAAACACACGTTTCTCTCAGAGAAAGTGAACAAAGTGGCTGTAACTGCAACTAGTTTGAAAACCAGCAAACTATCAACATGTCAAGACTTACCTGACTTCTGTTCGAAAGGATGCCTCATTCCGCTTTGTTTTCTCACTTATTTTGCTGAATAATCCTTCACAGATTCGAGGTATTAAACCAGCATCACCCTGGAATAACAGCAGTTCTTATTTTCAAGGGTATACATGCACACATATACATTTTTAAAAAGTAAAACACAAGACCAGTAGTCGAGAGAGTTCCAATATCGAGAAAAAGGGAGAGAAATCAAAACCTTTCAGCAAATCCTCTCTTGCCCTTTATTTAACTGCAGTCACCTTGCCCTATAATCCTTCTGTGTGTGCTGGAATGCATATACCAGCTCAAATTCTTTGCTATTGGGATATATTTTGCCCCTGTCATGTAGTCCAAATAATCCCAACTGCTGAAGGCAGAAACTGGCTCCTCAGAGCAACATATGCACTGCATTATCTCAACGTTATCTTTTCTAACTTCTTCTATCTCATTTCACTATGGACTTGGCAACATCTGCAGAAAATGGGCCAAGAGCCAAATACACGCACCCTGAAGCCATTCTCATTCAAAGCCCTAATCCCCAGCTCACAGTTCTTCCTGTCTTGAAAGATGCAGCAGGTCCAATGGATAAATTAGCATGCAATAACAAAATTAAAACTCCACATTCACTGTATCCCACAACACAGTCAAATTAAATTGGATATTTAACTTCCAAATGCTCAGCTCTGAAGTTAAAGAGTTTTTATGCATTAAGTGCTCAGTTGGTTTAATAAAGCAAACTGAAAAAACATATTCCTTCTCAGAGATCCCTATGGACCAAGTGGTTTACCAGCTGTGCTGTGACTATCCATTACAGGGTTCTTGCCACTTCAGCTACCACAACAGCCAGCAGCAGCAGGATGTCATCTTCCGGGTTAAGCTGGCACTTGAAAATTCTTGAGGATTTAGCCTCATCCCAGTGAGGCTCCTGCTCCACCACTGATGTCAAACACGACAGGCTGTGAGGCAACAGCTAACAACACTGAGACACCCAGAGACTTAGCATGCAGCTCTCCTCTTCCTTTCCAGCCAGGCAGTAAATCAAATCCAGGGTTTTCAGTAGCAGCAGAGAAGAGCAGGAGAGTGCCATGCAGCTGTGGCCTTGGCTTACAAGACTCTGCTTGTTCCCAGCTGCCCCATTCCCACAGTCTGAGTAGGTATATGACCAACTACCTGCTGAGCAGAGCAAAAAGAAGCTCCTTAAATGCTGAAATGAGTGAACATGGCTCCCAGGAATGAAGAGAAAGGACATACACATATACAGATGAGCTTTGGGCTCAGAGCTGCAAACTCAGAAGTAGCTGACAAAACAGTCTGTCAGCTGTGATTTGCCTCTAGACCAAAACCATATAAGATTTGATGCGATGGACTAATTCTATGCACCACTGAGGCAAGAAGTGTTCTTGCTTAGAGTTAAGGCCCTTGCAATTAAGCAGGAGGCAAATTAGGACAAACCAGACCAAACATCCAATATAAGCACAGCCCAAGACTCGAGGCACCCAAGAGTTTGCCTGGTGAGATTTTACAGATACCAGGCAGCAAAAAACCATGAAGACAGTGGACTGCCCTGCAGCGAACTCCCCAGGCAAACATTTCTCCTCTCCTCTGAACCCCACATAAAATCTGACCCTTTCTGCCCAAGCTCATTCCATTCTGCTCCCATGCTGGTCCCCTCAGCCCCCATTCTTCAGTTTCCCCTGCATTCTCTATCCCAGCAATCTTCTTCCAGGTGACATTTCTGAGCTTCTCTTCCTCTTTCTTTTGTCCAGATATAATTTCTGATTCATCATGCGGTCTCTTCCTTTTTTAATCATACTCTATCCCTCCGTTTTGCCCTTTTCCAGCTTCTTCCTCCTCTTAATCAGAGCCCTCCCCAACCAGGATTGGTTTGAAATAATAATCTATTCTCTTCTCCTATCACACCTAGCCCTTCACCTGAGCATACCTTGGTTTAAAAAGAATAACCCCTAGATTAAGGGAGAAACTTGCAGTCAATGACACTTTTTTCGAGACGGTTGCCTTTGGTAACAGAGGAGCTGCCTTTCCCAATACGCATCAATCTCTAGGTAAAGTTTCAGAGTTCAATGCTGGAAATTCCCACACACATTTTATTTCATTAAGGTTTTTTTTTTCTAAAACACAGGAGAAGGAAAAAGACTTTTCTTTCATCTCATGCTTGGAAACACCTGAATAGTTTTAATTAAAGCTTAAGGAAAAACCATGAAAGATCCATCACAAAGTTTTAGGCAAGTCATTAGTGTCTGACATAATCTAACAACTGCAAAGAGAGTCTTAAAACAGGAAATACTAGCTTTAATTGAGTAACTTCAACCATAGCAATACAGTGATGAGAAAGGACGAACACACTGTTCCAAGCATATTTTATCAGTAAAATGTACATCTTACAGAATATACATTCTCTATTAGAAACTATATTTAAACATTTTTATCCTTTTCACCCCCTACAGCTCCAGGGCAGGATCAACTACATCTTTGATGTTTTTTTTCTAGGTTGGTGTTTCCAGTCATGGAAATCTATAGAACTAAAATAAGTAGTTCACTGCAGAGCTGAATTTTCTCATGAAAAGCCTATGTTACTTCTGTGCTAACTAGAAACAGATACGTATTTCAGATTTATATGATATTCAATTGCAATTTATATGTACTGTTTCTTATCCATCTACCTTGGGCATAGGAAGCAATTTATTCCCTTTCCTTTCTACAGCAGCCTTTCACATCTTCGAAGACTTTTGTTCCTCCACAGTCTTCCTTTCTCTGCATACACAAGTCTAACTTTCCTTATAGGCCATATTTTATAGTTCTCTGATCACTTCAGTATCTCTGCTCAAGACTTACTCTAACCGGTCCACATATTTCTTGGAACTATTGCTGCCCACAGTACTGCAGAAGAACGAAGAAGCCTTCAGAGCCAAGAGCAGCAGATATTGAAATCAAAATGAAAACAGAATTCATACGTTTTAAGGAGAAGAAGGGAAAAAAGAAAATGTATTTCAAATTCAAGTCTTCTTGCAGCACTGTAGTCTCTCTGACAGGGCCATCAATTTTCAAGCATTTAACTTGGTGGCTGAGTATATTTTATACACATTCTGTACAAAGGCAGATTAAAGTATTTATGTATCATGGCAAGAAGATTAGACCTTTATTATTGAATAGTGTCAAACAAACTTCAACACCTATTCATTTGCAAAATGCCTTGATGATTACAGTCATTATATATAGTGAGGCAGCCTCATAAAAATGTCACTTTTATAAATTTCTGAAACAGAAATCCACAGCTAGGTCATAAAATCTTTTCTGGTTACAAAAGTCTATTTTGTTAAGTATAAAGCTACTTATTCTGTGACAATGGAAAGGGAAAGGTCTGCAGTTAATTTACTCTCCTAAACTAAAGGAGGTGCAAAGTGGCCAATCTTAAAACATTTCAAAAGTGATCTATCTAAGGATAGACAAGTGGCAATATTCCCCTTTTCAATTCTGCTGGAAGAAGACATGATGTATTTTTTCCCCATGATCAGAGAGTAGAACCTATAGAGGCTGCCTGGCAAACAGGCTTCATCAGCCAGCCTTTTTGGAACTGCTCTACTCCCAAGAGTTCAGTGGGTTGTTTCTGTCCTTGGACAGTCACGGAGATAACTGCAAGAAACCACTCCCATCCTTTACCCACAAAATGTCAAATACTCCTCCTATCACATTTTTCTCTTCTAGGGCCTACACTGAAGCACTCAACAAGACTTAATCCTGAAAACTGAACTTACTGCATCATCTCACCATGGTTTGCTGAAACTTAACATTTAGCTACTCTCACCCTCTTTGTACTCCTCACTTTCGCTAAAAGGGGTTAAGGACCGACTTTAATCTTCTGACCCTTCAAAAGAGATCTATAAAACAGATTTCTTCAGAAAGGGCTGATCGTTTGTGTTCTCAAAATCAGTATCTTCTTTGCTTGCAAGTAGAGCATAGAAAATCAGTAACTATATTTGAAATTCTGGGGCTTGCTTCTGAACAAAAATTACTGCTTTGTGTCTAACATAGCAGAGCATCACTTAAACACACGTTTCCACCTAAGTATCTATCTACAAAAGAAACATTTCCTAAAACCTCTGATTACTACTAGAAGGTATGATACATGATGGGTCAGTAGTATATGGCCAGTACATGGATCAGTAATTATTCCATAAGAACATACTCTTCTAATAGCATAGTTTCAATTCATTGGTGCAGAAGAAAAAAACCTACCTACTCAGTTGATGTGGGATGAGCAGTAGACACTGTATTTCTCTAAAGCTTTTAATTCTGTTTCCCACAACCTCCTCCTAGAGGAACTGACATGTTACGGTCTTAGACAAGTGGTCCTTGTGGTGGGTGGGGAACTGGCAACAGGCTGCACCCAGGGAGTGGTGGTAAACAGCTCCTTTTCCAACTGGCTGCCCAGAGAGATGGTGGATGCGCCATCGCTGAAGGCATTCAAGACCAGGCTGGAAGTGGTTCTGGACAACCTGATCTAATTGAAGATGTCCCTGCTCATTGGACTAGATGGCCTTTGTACAGCCCTTCCTACCCAAACTATCTGCAATTCTAAGTTTCAGACGGACAGAATGCTGGGCCATCTTGTCTAAACCATGCTTTTGCCAAGAAAGGTTGGACCAGAAGATCCTTGAGGTCCTTCCAACCTGACATTCTATGATTCTATGACAATACAACATACCGCATTTCCCATCATGGTGTAGGACTTCCCAGATCCAGTCTGGCCATATGCAAAAACACAAGCATTATAACCTTCAAAAGCAGATTTAAGCACATCTGTACCCAGATTTTTGAAAACCTGAAAACAAAGAAAGTTTTTTAAGACAACAGAAGCTTGGGGAAAAAAGCTGTCATCAGACTGGCATGGTAAATATTAAACAATAAACTACTGCAATATAAGCTATTGATATCAACCAATGACATTTACTAGAGGACAGGAAATTAGTACTTCAAATAAAATACTGAATTTTACTATCATACTTAGTTTACAGCACGGCAACGACATATTTTCGACTTCTCTTTCTGTTAAGAGAGCTACTTGACACAGAATGAAAAACATTACCTTCTTTTTATAGATCCAGCTTCTTTCAGCAATCTCAAATACTTCATTCACTTTTCCTTACTGTTTATATCTCCTCACTTTTTGTATCTTTGCCAGCTCTCCATGTTCTGCAAATACCCAGCCCCTTCTCAAAGGAAATGTTTCAGTGATCCTGTCAGTTCCTTGATTTGTGTTTTTGGAGGGTTTTGGTTGGTTGGTTTTGGGTTTTTTGCTTAAACAAGTGCAA
This sequence comes from Agapornis roseicollis, assembly GCA_002631895.1. NCBI lineage: Eukaryota > Metazoa > Chordata > Aves > Psittaciformes > Psittacidae > Agapornis > Agapornis roseicollis. The sequence goes on along the minus strand of NDXB01006575.1, from coordinate 45,782 downwards.
GAAAATTACTCATTTTCTCCCTAACTGGCTTTTACATACCAATACTTCTCAGGCTGGCAAATGTGTTTTCCATAAGGTAAGTGACCCTCCTTCATTAGCTAGCCCCTTCCCTTTTGCACTCAACATTTACAAACAGGTAACAATCCCTTCTTCACATCCCATAATATGAGAGTCTGTTCTCACCTAATAACTTCAGCTCTCACCAGATGCTTTCACAACCTTCCCCTGTAATATTGGCTCCAGTGTTCCTCCCAGATTCCTGACCTTTCATTTTCATTACCCCTCATTTCCAGTCATACCCCCACTGGCCCACTGGGCAAGGAGTAACACATTTCTCTCAATGAAAATATTAACCTGGGTCTCCAAATCCAGAGATGACTTTCAAAAATCTCATAGATGTTTCACATAATTTGGCTACTACTCTGCAGTATATGTGGTTTAAATTAACCAGGGTCTACAAGTCATTACTAATAGTGAGTGGCACATACAGTATAATCGTACTACTCCTCCCTTGAAGAAATGCTGGGCAATCGCTTTAATCACTAATGCTCAGTTGCAAGCGTGTCTTTGGAATACTTAACTTGACCTTCCCTTGAGCAAAGGAGTTACAATGCTGTAATCAGTCATACTTCTCAAAAAGGAAGAGTATAAAGATCAGCTAAAGCATGATTTCCCTTTCACTTGTCATTTGAAAAGTGGCACCTTAGTCGAATTCTCCCCCCTAAGTAACTACTCCTGTATTTCCCCGCTGCCCTTTTCCCTTTCTCTATGTCCATGTTTTTATCTCACCAAGTCTTTATACACTACTGTTATGACTGCATTTTCCCTTCAAAAGATTTGTCTATACCTTGCAAAGTGATTCAAGGTAGTAGATAGAACAGTTACAGTCAGTGTTTTCTGAACACAGACGCTTAACACCAAGGTTGGAAGAAAAGACTTTGTTAGGATGGGACTTTGACAGAACCAAATGGCTGGGACACTGGTCTGTCACAGAAGGGCAGCAAATACCAAAATTCTATCAGTTTCTCTTCCAAGAATACAAAGTAAGTAGCTTGATTGTAAATTGGCACTCCCACTCCAATTTTTGAACACTAAACCACATTTTGCATCTAAAAGGCATATCAATGGGACATGTAGTATTAGACAGACTTGCACCAATTATTTTTTTGCCTTTCAAATGGAAAACTATAACAATCATGAACAAAGCACACTAGGCAACCACATTAACCACACTCAAGATCGATTTTATTCCATGGCAAGATGAGTATGAATGAAAGACTCCCTTCTATGCCACTGGTGCAGTAAACTGGAAATTCTGCAGCAACTTGATAAGCGCTTAACTACAGCTTTCCAATTAAATACAAAATGAATAACACCAGCAAAACAATAGCTTGTGCAGCATGTGTTTAGAAATTGCACTCCCATGGTTTGAAAACTCCTTTTGTTTTCAATGTGCTTCACCCATTGTAATTAAAGCACCATTTGACCCAGGAGCACTAATGTTTTTGTGGCTGAGCAAGCCCCCAGTAAGGATGAAGGAGGCAGTCTGGGGTTGTGAGACACACTGTAGTAACAGAATATCGAATGTGGACATCTAAACCATGTTTAGGATTTATTGTTACTACCTTATTACTACAAACCATAAAGCTCACAGCTTTAGAAAAACCAAACATCACTCAAGGCTGCTGCAGCAATCCCTGTATAGGCATTTTAGTTTTATTTTTGTTCTATAAGCTCCTGACATGGGCAAGTGATGTTGCCTCAATCTGACCCACCCTGAAACAGGCAAAATGACACCAATATGGAAAAACTTAAAGCAAGAAAAAAAATTATCACTTCTATATGGAGATCAGACATATGCAATACACCTTGGATATCCATTTATACTAATTCAAGTTTCTTCCATTCTCCCAGTGAGGTCTTGTCTAACATAGCTTTCTAGAAGCATCTGAAATCAGGTAAAAACAAACTGCTATCTAAAAGAACCAAGAATTACATATTCATAAGCCTAAGCCACAATTGGCACCTAAGAAGAATTCCCGTAACTACTTTATAGTATATTTTGCAGGCTTCTCCAAACACGCATTGATGCATCATTAGTACTGCTTTATGGAGTTGCACTCATCTCTATCAGGAAGAACTACGAATACAATAATCAGTTATCACAGACTTGTATGCATTTTCATGAAACTAAGTAATATTAAACTGAGATGCTAATCAACTTGTATGAGAAAACTTAAGGCAATCTTCTGTTGCATCTGCAGAATCACAACCAAAGTCCCAAGCATCATTTAGAAACAGAGCTGAAAAATACATGATCAAAACTGCTTTCATTAAAATAACTCAATCTCTGCCTGGTCAGCTTCAAGCATTTTCTAAAGTTCCAGAGAAGCCACATGGCCCGAACTGCCTGCTTAAAACCACCCACTAGAAACAAGGGTTCCAATCATTGCCCTCAAATACTCTACTTCTTGAATCAGGATATTTCTACGTCAGTGCCCCATTAAATGTGTAATTCTTGAATCGTTTCAGACAATATAGCAAAACCAGTGTTACTCGTAAGAACGTCATCAAGAATTAACAATCTGGAAAGTTTAAGAATATACATGATCAAATGTTTGGATTCAATTCTAACTAATAACTCAGTGAAATAAAGACACTTTCAGGAAAAAAGAGAACCTAATGCTTACATTGACGGTTAAATAGAAATTTCAAGTATAAATTCCCTATCAAACTATTACAGCCATTAGATACAAGGGCAAAGCTTGTCCTCCTCATAAATATTTTAAAATGGCTTTAATTTATTGCTTATTATTGCTAGTTTTAAATCTGAGGCTTTTTAGGATCAGCGATACCAGTCTCCCTGATTTGGGAGCTTACAGAGCACATCCGGTATATATCCAACTGCCTTGCAGCATATTCAAACCCTTGCATTATTTTAAGGGGAAAAAAATATTCTCACTTAAAGCTTGAAGCGTCCCAAGTTCCACAAAAACAAAAACCAAGGTAACAACCACGAAACACTTGAATTTTACTCAATACATTTATTTGGAAATGTGAGGTAGCAAAAAAAAAGTTCAAAGTTCACATGAAATGCAAGGTCAGGGAGGGTCTACCTGTTCACCTGAATAACGCCTATAGCTCTGAGCTTGATTTTCTGTTCTGAATGTGCAGGAAGAAAAGCAGTTTTGCTCTTTCCTAAACTGAATACTCAAAGGAGGAGACTGAACAATCTTCAATGCACACCAAGACTTTTGGACAAAAAGAAACCCACTCCTACTAGATAATAAAAATGTTTCAAAATGAATTAAACACAGATCCTCGTTTCTCAAAAGTGGGTTTTTTCAAAAAAGCTTTTCAAAAGCAAATTTAGTGCTCAGAGAATTCTTCTAACTTGACCTTACAAGCCAAATCAGACAAGAACTAGAAAGAAAGCATTTAACCTGCTGCACTAGAAAACACAGCACTTCATGTTAGATAAGTCTGAAAGAAAAGAAAACAAAGCAGAATTCAAATTCTCAGGTACCTAGGGAATTTCTAAATTATACAAGAAGCACTTTCAAGGGAAGGATGTTTCAAAGAATGCTTTCAGGCCAAAGAAAAAGAAAAGGAGGGGGAAAAAAATCAATTATAAACATTCAGAAATCCTACCATTTCTTGACAAACAAAGCTGGGACTTTTACTGTCTGCTGAGAAATAGGAAAAATCATAGGTAAAAGTCTTAGTTCTTTCTCGTCCTGTATCTCCAGTACCACCCTCTGGTACCTATTTAAAAAATAAAGAAAAAGAGCTGGTACAGTATATCCTAATGAAGTAATTAAAAACATTTTACAACAGATAACCACAAAGCAAATTTAACAGAAGCCTATACACACTTAGAAACCTGTATAATGGCAGGTTAGCCTATTATTCCAACAGTGAAAAAATTAACAACAGATACACTTCAGCACAAAGGATAGTCATGTCATAGGACAGCACAGCAGGAATTACTTGGATTTAAGCTTACTGCTCCTAACACCACAGTACATTTTTGTCACCATACTTATGTTCAGTTTAATCAGTCTTGTATATGCAATTCAAATTATAATAAAGGATTACTCTATGTGAATAATTAATAGGAGCCAGAAAGACCTTTGCACTGTAAACAGGATTTCATTGTGGAGCCACAATTAAAATGGTGTTACTTACGTGCTGCTTAAGGCTATTTTCATGCTCAAGACATGACAGCTAGCGCTATATTGCACTGCAATCTGAATCAATCTAAACAAACTACACACTGAAACCCATTTTCACATATTTGTCATTGGAAACTATCCTGCAAAAATCTATTTGCTGTGCATGATTTCCCTTGCTGACAGAAATGTTAAAATATACCATCAAAATATGATAGCAAGTGATGGGTACTTTGGGTTTAGGTCATTATCATGGGAATTCAAGAGTTCTACACATAAAGCAAAGGTTTAATAGCTACCAGGCGTGTACCTGTCTTCTATTGTTGGCTTTCATCTTCCAGCTAAGTAATGACCAGAGTGATAAACCTTAGAAAAACCTCTAAGATACAGCCTACAGAGTGGCTTTCAGAAAACTGCAGTACAGCATGTTAACACTTTAACCTGCTTCTCCAAAGAATTACTTCAACTGTGTATTTTATGAGCTAAGGGCTGCTCTCCATAGCACAGTGAGGATCACTCTTTAGTCCAGTCGTATTTTGTCAGCTATTCAGTTTAGACTTCCTTCTATAAATTGTGTCTACTCACCTTTAAGTTTGTGATTGTCGTTTTGTTTTTTTCCATTGAAATAATAAACTTTGCATTAAGGTCTTTCTCCCTAAACAAAACAAAACAAATTAGAGAGTCTTGAGTATGTTAAAACAAACATCACAATCATCCACAGTCATATTTCCACTTGACAGGTTGCTTACCACAGTCAACTATCAACTGAATTCATTTCTATTTCATTTTCCTGATTGTCATGACCAATGTTTATGTATTGCTCTGGGATATAATTGAAGTACTTGGGCTTGTCTCCAAATCCCTTCAACTAGAAACAGAGCAGCAGCCTGGGGAAACCTGCTTCAGAAGTTTGACTCTGCAAGTCAGTTACGTGGTTTGTTCTTAATTTGACGTACTCTGATCCAAAGCCCAGTGAGGTCAATTATGTGGCTCTAAGGAACTGCGAAAATGAATGTTACAAGATACACCCCAGCCTCTTACCACCAGCCTTGCAGCAGGAGTTCCCATTTACCCATATAGCCTAGGTAATGGGGACTAAATACTTAAACCACAAAAGAGTATTTTAAAACTCTCTTAGAAATGAGGCACTGGACATATTTTTTGAGCAGTGCTGCATCACAGCACTGCAAGAGAGGGCTCTGCTACCAAAGGAGTGCTACACAGGTTTGTTGCTTCCCAGAACACGGCAATTCCAGGAAGAAGTCCAGTTATGCAGCAGTGTTTTCATGCACCCAAATCTATTTCCCATCAGTTGTGTCTGTTTTCAAAGCTCTCATAAAAAAAGCTTAGTGTCTAACACGAGCACACATCAATTTGCTTGCTAGAGATGGGATTTCATTATAGTTAGTCAGAAGAGTAATATCTTCAGCGTAACATCTCCTGTGGTATGAAAAAAAATGCACATGAAAAAAAGAGCCAGAAGAGGACTACTATACACATCACACAAAACCTCACTCCCCAAATGCTAACACACATGGCTGTTCAAAAACCATCTGCTAAGTCACCCAACAAACTGGTGTGCCTGACTGGTGTGAAGGAAAGGAGAGGGCTTTAAAGCGATAAAATGCTGCTCTACCATATTGCACAGTATCTCAGTGATTACTGGATATTTACTTGCACCAGCCAAAAATGAAAAAGAGAAACTTCCTAGTAATAGGAGACGTACATTCACGATTTTATGTAACATTTTCTTCCTTGTGGTGCCCTAGATCACCCAGCTCTATACTGTGACCGTGCAGCTATCCTCTATTCATACTGTTTTCCAGCAGAAATGCTAAAGAAAAGCAAAATCCATTTTAAAATCTACATTAATGAATAAAGATTAGGCAAATAAAAGTGCTTATTTACATATCATAGAATCATAGAACGGTTTGGGTTGGAAGAGACCTTAAGGATCACCTAGCTCAAACTCCCCTGCCACAGGCAGGGACACCTTCTGCTACAGCAGGTTGCTCCAAGCACCATTCAACCTGGCCTTGAACACTGCCATGAATGGGGCAGACACAGCTCCTCTGGGCAGTTTGTGCCAGTGTCTCACCACCCTCCCAGTAAGAAATTTCTTCCTATCAAGTATCAATACATTATTTTTTAAGCTAATAAAATAGTTAATTGTAATGATTTGAGCAGTAATTCTATGACTGAATTTAGATTTACCATAGAAAAACATCAGTCACGCCTTAAGAGATGCCTCTTAGTCATTTTCATGCCACCCTTATTAGCTTTTACTAGGTTTTACACTTAAGAGACTTAAATCCTAAAATATAGCTATGGGTAATAGATAGGGTAATGGAGAAGAAGTTTTCAATGATATTTTTAAGTACGAAACAGATTCTCGCATCGCAGTAACACAGCCTGTAGATGGCTACTATTCATCCTGCTTCCTCAATAGTGTCTACTTGCCTGTAACTATTTGCTCAGCAAAGGTGTAATAGGTAGTGTGGCCCAATCAAATGGCCCATCTTACTATGAAATGTGTCTCAAATGTTAATTAGTAACATACTTCCTCTAGAAAGTTTGGGAGGACTCTAGGCAGGATGGAGTTTGAGCCAGAATTACTGCTTTTTTTGTCTTGATTTCTTCATGCTTGATGGGTATGACGGGAAATAATAACATATGTCAGTGTTTTCTTTCCCAGACGTAGCCAGCTCTCCATGCTATAAAACCTAATACTACTCAATAATCAAAAATTGATACAAAACGTTTTAAGTCTAACACCCATACATGAACTGAGTAATTAATTTGGGAGATAACACTGATAATATTACTACACATTATTAAATGAGGATTTTAAAGTAAAAATTAAAACAAAATGGGGCAGTGGAGCAGTGGGGAAGGAAAGCGCCTTGTGAGGGACTAGCCAATAATAAAAACCCCTTATAAATAGAATTTTATTTGTAGGGAAAGGAATAGGGAGAGGACAACCTGAAACTGGAGTACAATGATCAGAATGAATAAGCCAACTTGAGAAAAGTGAAAAGAATTAACAGGACTCAAGTGCTAAAGTTTCATTTTAATGAGACAGTTAAGTATAATGTACATATAAAGGGTTTAAGAGGATCCCATAAAAAAGTAGTTGCTTGCACGATGCCAGTTATTCCCAGGCACTCACTCAATGCAGTTCAGCAAGGGCTGAATCCCTTTCAAGTTCCACCTTAAGCAAAGATTCAGGCTGCAAAGAGCTCTATTGCAGCCCTGGGTACCCTCCTGAGGCCTTTCAGAGCTAGGAGAACCCTACCGCAACAAACTGCTCCACTATCCATAGGAACCACTAAGCCCTACCTCAGCCCAGAGACAAGCCCCGCTTGCCCCTGCAAGTTCCAGCTCTCTCCCTCATCACAAAGCAATGTAAAGGGGCCGGCTGCCAGAACAAGTTGACAATTAATGCTTTCATGATTTAAGAAACATTGCTTCCCTCCCAGGCCCAATCTGCTCGCACAGCAGTGTTCAGGGACAGCCTCCAGGCTGTTCTCACTGCTGTTTCATATACCATGTGGAGCTCCAGGATCACAAGGGGAGGAAACTCATAACCCGTGATCCTGTGGCCTCTAACCAAGCCACAAAGTGATCAAACAGGCAGGTTTCTTGGCACAGACACCAGGAAATACATGAGCCCAGTGCTGTTGTTAACTCTCTACTATTGCTAAATTCAGACAGTCACACAGCAATTCATTTCAAGAAGGAGAGGGGAAAGAAGGAAAATTAAAAAAGTGGAAAAAAACCCTGAAAGCCTAGTTTGAATAATACTGACACTTTATTTTAATGTAAATAACATCAACATTAGTACCAAGATATGCTTAAAAGAACTAGTTGATTTGTCTTGTAATGGAACAACCTGAAAATGGCTTACTTAGGCAAAGTTACAAAAATCTTCATCACAATGGGCATGTGGGTCCCCCAAACTGAAGAGGTTATATCAACACACAGCAGCTTCATGAAGGAAGCTTCAACACAGATATCTCTACGTCAAGTTTCTTTCTCTCCTTCCCTTATATTCCTGGACTATTTTCAGGGCAAAGACCAGGGCAGGTTTTATACCTCCATGGGCATCTAGTCAAAATGATACCAATGGCAGCCAAATTTTGGTAGCATCTTCAGATTTCAAGGCAACTTTCAATGACCCCCATTCTTTATGTCACTTACTCAGTCCTCCTCAAGACTTTCTGAAGATTCTCCCACAGAGAGAAAGGGAGAAGAGCACAGGAAAGCTCAAATATAAATTAACAAGGGAAGCTTTAGGAAAATCCCTATTAAGAGGTGTTTCCCATGTTCATCCTTAATTCCTTCCTTTACGGTCCTCCAATGGAAGGTTCAGTTATTTAATGAGTGGCTTTTTATTAATCCATTTTGAATTCTGCAGACACTAGAGCATTCATTATAGCTTATCCCATTAGAAAATCATGATGGTTTCCATTAATTTGGTACTATGGGAATCAGTTGTGATTACCATAATACCTGGCAGACATGACTGAGAACAGAACAGAAAGAACGAGACATATTTCATCTGGGGGATAGAAGGGAGAAACCAAGAAGGCCAGGCCAGAAAGTGCAATCAGTTTCCACAAATAGTGTTTCAAAAGACCACTTCAGCAAACCTCCCAGGATGCACAGACAAGGACACAGGCACTACCTGAACTGCCTGCAGAGCACCTCCGTGTCAAAGCAGAAAATGGGTCTGTAAAATATACTCTTGGAAATTCACTTCACTGTAGACATCTAATGGACCTGCTATGGGAAAAGGATTATACTGAAGAGCAGATGTGTGATTTTGCTTTTCAGCTACTCAAAAACATAGCTTAAGCACTTGCAAAAGCAACTCAACCACGCTCAATGGCTTTTCTTCTCAGCAAAGTGTCTGTTACTTCTTTTGTTCACATTTTAAGCACAATGTTACAGATTTCCTGTTTCATCACTCTGCTTGTTCACTACCCAGGTGTATTTCTGGGGTCACAAAATGAAAGCATGAGGGTTGCTTAATGACCAGGAGAATTCAAGGTAGATCTAACTCAAAAATAAGCACAATGTGTGCCACAGAAGGAACTTGGTGTTTTCTTGTAGCTTGGTAACATACTAACTGTACCTTTGCCCTGATGTCCCATTGACCAGGGACACCTCCTTTGTCCAAGTAACTCTTGAAAAGAGAACACTCAGTTCAAACATATGCTTTAAGAAGTCAAACACAAACCCTCCTACACAAGAAATTCTTTGTTACTTTCTGTAACAACAGGAAAAGTAAAGTTGGTGCAACATGAAATATCAGACAAATTCTCTGTCCTATCCATTTTTCTCCAGTTTTGTGCTTTGGGGTTTGTTTTTTAACTTCTTTGGTGCTTATCAATTCATTTTGTATGAAGTATGCTATTTTTAAATGTGATTCCATATCTAGGTGCAGTTAAAAACATAAATCTGGTATTCTGTATGTAAAAGATATTCACTACCATTTGGGTTAAAGTAATTTTTTCTATAAACACCAATAACAAGTAGTTTCAATATAACATTGGCTGAGACCTAAGAAAAGAACAAGTCAAACAATCCAATTTTAACACAAGATTCTGAGAATCCACTGTGGTTTGATTCATATGTAGTACATGATCACACTGTATAAAAATCACGGTTGTCTGCACAGCAGGGCAATAGCCCAGCATATCCTGAGCTCAGAGCAACTGTTGCTGGTGAGTGATACAGCTACAAGCCCATAAATAAATGACTGAAGCCATGTTTACATTAATCAGTCTGAAAGTTAACAACTACACATTGTAATTCAAGCAGCACAACTGCAATCAGATGTCCTTCAGTCTCAGTTTGAGGGAAAGTTCCTACATGGATCCTCTGATAGCTGATAAGGGCTGCAGCCTCCCCCACTCTCAGGGGAGCTCTGCAAGACTCTTACAGCCACCCATTTCTCTGAACAACATCTTCATTATCACTGAGGCCCCTATAAGCTGTCATACCTGGCTGACATCGGCCAACAGATTCAAGGCTCCCAGATGAGAGTGGACTGGCTGACAGAGAAGCTATGCCATCTCTCAGGTTTCACCTCAAGAAGACAGACAAGAGAACAGCAGAAAAAGTTCTTAGGGACTGAAGAGGAAAGAAACAGCTTTCTATGGATATGACTTTGTGTCTGAGGAAGAGAAAGAAACTGTGCACATAATTGGTACCTTGAGAGTTGTGCTGTAAAACACATTTTTGTGTGGGAATAAGGTTTTCTGTGATAAACGTAATCTTACTAATTTGCTAATGCAGACTTATAATGATACCCACATTGCTTTTTGTCATACCAGCAAAATATGCGAACAGTTAAATGGGAGATTCTGCTACTCCCAGAGCTTGCTTCATAGCGCAGCTGAAACCAGAATAATAAATCCAGTGACAGAGAAAGCAGAAACAGGGGAAATCTTGTACATCTCATCAGAAATGTTCCCTAAATTTATATACCAGCACACACATCTCAGTTCTTGTATGAAGGACAACCTAGATTAAATGCCTTTACCTACAATACTGAAAGGCAGGAGTTTAATCTACAGCAGTAAGGCTCTGCTGGAAAATAAACACGAGTGTCCTTGTACTACCTTCTGTCAAATGATATCTAGCTTTTGCAGGGGGAGAAACTATACACACCCATAGTAACACATACAGACTGGTCACTACATTAAATCATGTACTCGATCTGCTTTTTAAACTTGCATCTTTAACAATATTACATGTAGACTTCGCCTCCCAAGAACTCAGGCCAGGCTTGGTGGGCAGCCACCTAAGACAATTTTTCACTCCTCAGCAACAGCTAACTTTAGAAAGCTACTGTATCATCCATGCAGAATAACCTGGAAAATATTTACTCTTCAATAAGCAGACCACGTTAACAGAGACTTTTCTGCTTCACCTGCACAGATGAAGCATTGAACAAGACTCAGTAATGGTCCTACCAATAGGAGCTTGTCCTGCACAGCTAAGTTTTAAGATACTTATATGTGATCCCCCTCTGGTATCAGCTTTTAAGACAATGTAGCATATGCTCATCTTTGGCAGAAGAACAGAAAATGCAGCTTCATATAGGACCAAGTTGATCTGAATTACAGCCTGGAACGTTGTTGTAACTATCATGACACTACAAAACTTCTCTAAGACTCCTAGATTTTACTTCCCATGTATTTCAATATCTTGTTTCTTAAGATCTGTTCTTTTACTCCTGCTATCGCAAGTCATAAAGATAGCATTGAATTAACATCCTGTGTACAGCAAAGTACAACTCAAAGAAATCGCAGTTTACCTGCAGTTCCCTTGTCTTTTGGGGCACGAGGTACTCAAAATTAGAAAGGCAGGGGAAAAAAACTTATGCCTGACCTCACAGATCCATTGGCCCCTTATAAGGCTGCTGTTCTGTCATCGTTTTCCTCTATTGAAACACATAGAAGCCATCTGGACTGAAGAACAAATTACCTCAGTTATCTAAGCACAAATATCTTTCAAACGTATAAGCATACAGAAAAAACGAGGCGTGTACTCCAAGTTTCTTTACCTCTCTATCACTTTTTATTTACAATATAAACTCTATGGAGAAGAGTCTTCATAAAGGCACTATTTGAAGTGTCTCAGTCTTCAACAATAGGAGCTTCTGCCCATCAGCAATTAAGATGCTGAGTGCTATGTACGCCCTTTTTCTGTTAGATAACTCTGAAAAATCCTCTCTCAATAAATAACCCTGGCTTTGTATTCATAGCTACTGCAAAACAGAGGACTTTGCTCTTCAACTCAGTCAGCTGTTCTTACCAACAAAACCTGCTTTCAGATACTCAGACTTTCAAGAGTCTTCAAGTCCAAGAGCTCAGTTAGGTTAAAACAGCTGAGTGCTAATCCCATTTATTTCAAAACTGGTCTTAATTTCAAATAAACAAAGCCTGAGAAACCAACAGACTCACCTTCCTCTCACATCATTTCAGCAGCAAAGCTTCTGTACAAAGAAAGTCATTACTTTTTTCTCTGCTAGTTTCTGGGAGCTCTCAACAAAAAGCTGAACTTGAAAGTATTTTATTGTTCATCATTTTTGTGATATAAAATAGCAAGGTAACCTGGCAATGTGCTTGATAATACTGAAATAAAAGAACTAGGAAACGCTATTAAAAACTAGGTTTTTAAGTGTAAATGCTTAAGACTGCAAAGTTTGGGGGATTAGAGACTGTAAATGAGGCCAGTTTACGTTGCGCACACATAGCCACACTGCCACTGTGCTCTGGCCCCACCGGCACTGGAAGGTCTTTGTTCTTCAGTGGTAGGGAGGGAGACAGACAAAACAAAGTAGTGATTGTGACAGATCCCACAGGCCTGAAAAACTTTTGAAGCATTTGCATGAAAGCACTAAATAGGACAGAAAAATAAGCTCCTGTAAACTGAAGCTGTATGTGGGCTTCCTGTGCTCTGCCAGTCCCACCCATTAACTCTCCAGTTAACTCAGGACTTTGCTGAAACTCCTTAGAGCTCCTTCTGCAGCAAAGTCTGCTCCAAGATAGGCTGCTCATCAAGACAAGGGTAAAGCTGTTGGGACTCTCCCTCCCTATTACACCTTGCTTGGCACATGAAAATCACAGAATCACAGAATCACCAGGTTGGAAGGGACCTCTAAGATCATCAAGTCCAACCCATGCCCTACACCTCCACTAAACCATGTCATCAAAATGGCAAGATCCTGCTGCATACCCTGTTTATTCTCTTTCCTGTGTATAAAGCTGTGCAAAAACCACAACAGAGGAACTCAGAGCTAGAACCACAAGTGTAGGAGCTACTTAAAACTCACCCAAACCTGGTCTCACCCTCCCACTCAAGCCAGATTGTTTCCTGTACTGAGTTTCTTCTTCAAGCACATTAGCTCTTCCCAGCTGCCTGGGTTTTTATTTCCCTGGGGAAGGCTTTTCCACAACCTGCACTATCTCATTTCTAGTAATTCCTTACATACTGTTTAAGCTGATTCATTATAAGCTTCATCCCATTACTTCCAAGATACTATGAAGAAGCAATAACTAAACATTTAATTCCTCTTTTCAGCATTTAAGCCCTATAAATATTTCAACATCTGCATCTCTTAATCTATTCCAGTAGTTATAACAGAGTGCACATGTATTTTTTTAATCAATTATTCCCATAATTTTTCTTGATCTTTTCCAACATAATTCAAATAATGAGGTTCCAGAAACAAAACTCTACAAAATATTGACTAAGGGGCTTGATGGAGGAAACACAAGCCACAGCTTCAGTGTTTGGCTCAACAATGTATTTGTGAACAAGAGTGGCACTGTGATTGTAGCACACTTTTGAGTTCAAATTCATCAGTTTTAAGCAGAAAAACTGCAAAGATTAACCACAAAGGAAAAGGGCATAACAAGAGGAGAAAAACAAGCCAGTGATGTCCAAAGACCACACACATTAGCACAAGTGTGAAACACAGGAGAAACAAGCCACCTTAGAGTGCTGACATTCTCTACTGCTTTTACCCCAAAGTTGCAGTTTGCTTCAGCGCTACTGACATTTGCTGTTGTGGAAAAGGCTAAGGAGAGTCCAACAAGTTTTTCTAGAACATCCTGACCTGTGGCATCCAGATTGCCAGCCAATCATCAGCCTTGGTGCTGGCTTCTCTATTTGGCTTTAACTTCTCATTTTAGCAATGGCCATACTCACATTAGACACCACTCCTTAACACAGCTGTCCAATACTGCATTTTACCACCCCTTAAGAAACACATAGCTAGACCATCTACAACTTAAACTCTTCAGAAGAGCAACTGCTCTGCTTTACATTCGCAATGTTCTTCTTAAACTACTGAGTAATATAACTGGCAGTTTTTCACCTTCCTCTCATGGCTGCTGCTTCTTCCACATAACCATCTTCTACATAACCAGGCCAGGACTATTTACCTACCACTCATTACCCCTATGCCAAAACAAAAACTTAAAACCCAACCATCTGCCATGCCACTATCCTGATTGTAAGACTTACATCCCCTCTTACTTATTCTTGCCACTGACAACCAAGACTTTTCTGTAAGGCCAAAAGGCTCTTCTCTGTTTCATTTTCCATTTTCCTTTCCTATTTGTTACAAGTTTGAGTCAACGCTGTGCTGTGAGCAAGCTGTCACTTCTACTTCATTTGCTTCAGCAGCAGGTTCTCTGGCCTTTTCTTAATTTTTAAATGGTCTACTTGCAGCCTTATAACATAGCTTACTGCATCCCTTTCTTAAATACATGATCCATGTGGATACCATTTCGAGGATCCTAACCATACATAGTACCTGTGTTTCCTAGCAAACACTGCTAGCTCAATTGCATCCTTACTTCAGAACTATAACATCAGCCATACCTACCACCATTGAGATTTTTGAGGGTATTTTTACATACTTATAAATATTTATGTCACGACTTGCTGTTGGTACCCGTGCTCATGGAACACACATTCTTGCTATGTTGAACAAGCAGTTCCCTCTTTTATGCTGGTCAAGAACAGCTCCTTTAGAAAAGGCACACGCATGCAGCCCATCCACCTCTCCTGTCTTCTCTCTCAAAGTCCTACATCTTAAACATGTAGCCATACAACAACAACTTCATTTTACCTATACGGAAACACAGATCGTAGAAATTCTTTCCTGTGAGGGTGCTGAGGCACTGGAATGGGTTGCCCAGGGAAGTTGTGAGTGCTCCATCCCTGGCAGTGTTCAAGGCCAGGTTGGATGAAGCCTTGGGTGACATGGTTTAGCGTGAGGTGTCCCTGCTTATGGCAGGGGGGTTGGAACTAGATCATCTTAAGATCCTTTCCAACCCTAACTATTCTATGATTCTATGCTGATGCTCACTTCTCTGGTCCTGCCTATACTAAAGGGCCTGTCCTCAGAAGGTGTGCATGACCATATTGCAGAATAAAAACTCTTTCTACTGTTTGCTCCTTTTGAAGAGGTGTGAGAGATAGAAAATAAAACCATTTCTTAGTGTACCTTACACAACTAAAAACACTTTCACATCAGACTTCAAGTTCTCTTAGTATCAACTTTATAAAAATTCAAGAATTTGGATCAGAGCCTACACCTTCATGGTCTGATCCAATGCTAACACACTGATGAACGCATGAAGGTTCTTATATATACACATATGTATAGCTTGCATCCAGGGAGAGAGGTGTATCTGCTCTAAACACTTCTCAAAAGAGAAATGACCTCCAAATGGAGGTCATTACACGGGTTCAAGGTTTTGGACACAAAATATGGCAAGGTGAAAAAGTCACATTCAGAACAGCTAGCTCATCTCACCAACCCAGCATCAAAGTAGATTTTTATTGGATTCAGACTCAGCCACAGATAAAGGCAGAGGCAAGAGAAAGGTACGCTCACCCCTGGCACACCAGAGCCTCATCTATCCTTACAGGTCTTTCAACTTCTTTTCATAAGGAAATTGTATTGATTATAAAGCAAATAACAAGCACCATTATGAAAATAGGAAATTCAAACAGTTAACATAAGAAATAGCAAACTCAGCTTGCTAATAAACGGCTTATCCTCATTGGTACTGTAGTTGAGAAAGTGACAGTATTGCAACGCCTGGCCATACTTAAGCTCTGAGTTATCTTTCTGCTATCACCCTGGGTGCTGCTTAAAAGCAACAACCAGTGCTCAGAAACAGATGCCACAAAAATTTCATCATGCATTTCAGAGACAAAGATGAGATTTAACTACGGGTGTCCTTGCTTGTAATCACTGCACCTTTTCTTACTCTACCTGTGTTACCCTGATGTTATACACATTCTGTGAAAACACTCTATAAATTCATGAAAATGAAAAATATACACAGTAATCTATATTTTAGACACAGCAATTCATCATGAGCCAGCAATTTATTCCCCTCTTCCCTGCATCAGAAATTCCATAATATAATCTCCACATATGTCTCTTGCTTCTCTTGTCAATTCGAAAAAGCATGGATAGTTAATTATAATTTTTATACTCCCAGTAAGCCCCTACCTAAATCACTTGTAAACATCCTGAATGGAAATGAAGACTCCAGCTGGCTCTTTACTGTTTACTTGTTTATCTCTTTCTGCTGCTACAAGAACCATCTAGTCACATGTTCCTTGTAAAATGAAACAGCTTATTTTATATCCCTGTCCTTTGCATCACTGTATTAATTTGAGCTGTTGAAAACTCTGCTATTGATACTGAGGCCTGGATTGTGCAAGCAGTTATTTTTGAAAATCATGTAATGTTGGTCCTAAATTTCCCTAAGGTCCTCTGACACCAGCTCTGCATGCAGAGGAGTTACTTAGAGTTACAAGCGTAACTGAGAGGTGTATTAATGTAACACCAAGAGGGCTAGCCTTACATCTAATGAATAATCACACATAATGTATTTGTGGATTAAAGCATTGGTATGGCTTTTAATCCAAACAAATCCCAGAGTCACACAAAAGCCTCGTCTAAGCAATAAAACATATTTTCCTCTATCTCCCAACTATCAAACATAAAAGCTGTTAATCTTTACGTGGTAACTGTCAATAACTGTGTAACCACATAGAGCACTACAGCCACAGCCACAAGTTCCTGCCATCCCCATCAGTCACTTCTGTTTGGACAGTGAATCTAAGGAGTGTGTGCACACAAGGTTAAAAATCAATCACTTAAAACTTAAACCAAATTGGAATTTCTGTTTCATTTTATTGGAAATAAGAACAGAGCTGTGGGAAAGTCTAGACAGCTCATTTAAATAAACACTTACAACCAGAGAGAGCACTGGATAAGCACAGGGAATGAGCATTTACTGCAGTGCAAACCTACATTCTGATGTCAGCTGCATCCTCTGCAGATGAGGACAGCACAGTGTTTGTTCAATCAGTTAAATACAACAATTAGCTTACGCAAACGCAAGAAACAAATTTAAAAGGTTAAAAAATATCAGAAAAAGCTTGTTTTCCTTTATTACTTCATGAATTAAAAGCCAAGTAGAACAGAGCAATCAGGTGTAAGAAATGGAGGGACACAAGAATTTGTGATAGTATCTGAACGATTCAAGTTAATGTTTCCTTTATTAAATATCAAAACATTTTTTCTTATTTAGCATATGTTAGATGCTTTTATCTAACTGACAAAACAAGTATAAAAATGCTTTTCCTGAACATTAATTCAATTCTAGCTTTCATGCAGAGAAAACATGACATAAAATAGAAGAAAAAATTACTCCTTCATTCTTTCTAAGACTCTGGACAGATGAACATAAACCAATGTATTTATTTGAATGGTGCAGACGTAGTGCAAAAACCAGAGAGCCAAAACTCGGTTAACAGGATCCCAATGCTATACAGAAGACAGTGACTAGTAACCAGTAACCTGAAGCCATCTATTCAGTAAGTGATCAGGAAAAGTGCCTCAAAGCTGATTACACTTCTCTATAAACCCATAATTTTGCCCAGGAAATGACCATGCTGAGGAATGACGGGATCTTATGGATTCTCCAGCAAAGTCCTCCAAATGGTAAGACAACAAATGAACGCTTCCAGTGACTGTTTTGGAAAATGAACCTTAGAAATAATGGTGACCAAAACCATTAACTTGCCCAAGCAAAATACATCAACCACCCAACCTCACCTCTCTGCAGAGTAATACTCAATGAAGAAAACCCAGTCTTCTGTCAGCTGGCAGGTTTTTAGCCACTTTATAGAAACATTAAACCATAAGCCCAGACTGAAAAGCTGTCACTGCAATTCAGCATTGAATGAGGGAAACCAAAGGATAGACAGAGACTTGCCAAGTAATTGAATTTTCTAAGTTCATACTCATGACTGGTTTCAAAGCATAACTGTAATAAAGCCATCAGACATAATTTCTATTATGTTATTCAGAGATATAGTCAAACATCTCTAGTGTAACCTCTGTGTAACACAATTTGGGATGTTAACTACTTTAAGAAGAATGGTCAAGGGCTTTGACAACAGCACCAAAATGAAAACTTCCTTCCAGGTCAAGTCAGAGAACAAGAAGACTAAACATAAATCACAGCAGGGAAAAAAAGACTAAAGTTTGTCACCTAAGCAATGGAACAGCAAGTAATCCTTAAACATCAGCCCCCTCCCTATCACATGATTCATTCCAAGATGCATGTTCATGACTTATTACACAATTAGCAGGGCTATGACACCACACAGTGCAACTGCTCTATAATGCAGGAGTCTTACCAATAACCATTCATTAACTCTGTCTTCTCTAATTAAAAATGACTCATGGAATAAGCTGCGTTATATGATTAAGCTTTGAACAAACCAAAGCTAATTTAGAGAGACACACAAAATTAAGTTTAATTCTATACAGGATCACGTTAAGGATTTTGAAAACAAGTGCTGCAGAACAAACACCTAAATTGGAAAATTCCTTGGAAAGGAAGACCTTTCTTCTGTAAAACACTGAAGCAACCCATGAAGAGGAAGGACGCATGGCTGAGAGAAGACAGAGAATCAGAATGGTTTGGCTTGGAAAGGACCATAAGATCATCTAGTTCCTATCCCCTGCCAGGGGGATGCCTCACACTACACAAGGGAAACTGATACAGTCAAAATATGATTATTGCTCCTGGCCTTTGGTTCACCATACCTTCACTATTGCAATAGGAAAAGCTCTTGAATCCTCTAAAGCTTAGGATCTTTAAGATGAAGACATTAAGATGTTTTACACTACACAGCACATGAGTCCAGCACTGACTGAAGGAGAGGAGCACCAATGACCCCAGCACTGCTCCCAGACTGCAGTACCGATACCACACCAAACAGCAACCATACCTCTGAAAAAGATTAAGACTTAGAAGCAACTTCCCATAACACTGAATCCAGCTTCCTGATGGTATTTTATAAACATCAAGCACCATCCCACAAACTGCAAGGTTTTAACAACTTCAACTGAAAGCTCTACACGATTTGCCTATTTCCACAGTCAGATGATTACTAGTTTTCAGGGTCGGTTTATGCACACCTTCTCACTGTTAAAGACCACTTCTTTGTCACTGTGACCACACCAGGCCTCTGCCTGCCCTGGTCTTTGGCTCCCCTCTTTTCTATCACATCACAATTTCCATAGTTTTCTAGGTATGCTCTGATCCAGCTCCATCCAAGTTATCCTCCCATGTGCAATACAGGCTTGTCTGTGATATTTTTTTACCATGACATTCGCACACTTTAACTCACACTTTATCAGTTGGTGTTTCCACTGTCTATCACAATCACCAGCCCTTTTCTCTCCTGCCATCTGCTTTCCATTTCCCTCCCTCTTCTGTCTCAGCAGATCACAGTTCTAACCCACAAACAAAACTTCTCCATACTACCAAAACCCTACAAATACGAAGTCTTACCAATACTCGGAAGACCTGCTGTCAGAGAAGGAAAAATCAAGGGCTTATATGGAATAAGTTTAAAAATGTGTAAGAAGTATGTGGTTAAACTCAGGGGCAGGAGCATGAGGAAGCAGGAGGGTGTGATGAGATTATTCACCAACCCTGACCTCTAACCACTCGACTCCATCAAACTGCCTGAACCACATGAAACCAACCTGCAAGATTTTCCCCTTCCTACCATCATCAACTTTATTTCTGTAAGGTTTGTTTCCCCACACACACTGAAAACAAGGCATCAATTGACTGATTTCAGAAGCTGGCTATTACTATTAATATACCTGCATCAGACCAAGTGAAAGGAACACCGGATCTTGATTGGTTGCCGATGCTTTTAGAACACTTCTTTTTAACTGGCTATGTCATTCCAGAACAAGAGAAGTCAGATCACTGCCAGGAGAATCTGATCATTTCCTAGCATACGGTTGTTAAATGCTGTCATCAAAAGTTAACTGTATCGTGCAAATTATGCACTTCTTTCACCAAAGAAAAGAGTGTTTAATTCCCGGACCCAGCTCAGAAGGTGGGTGATAAACTCCTGGCACTATAGTAAATGAGGCAGACTGCTCTTTGTACTTCGAGGTTGCCTACTAATAACCTTTATCATAATGACTCCTCCACACACGTTGGTGTTGCAAACAAACTCGGTAACAACCCCTCTGTTTCAAGCAAGCAGAAGGGGTTGCAGTTTGTAGATGAAGCAGTACGCCTTCACATTCAGAAGCCGGCTGTACACCCGTGCCAGGCCCTTGCCCCTCAGCAGCTTCCCATCTTCACCAAAACAACCTTTCTGTCATTCTGAAGGGTTCAGCCTAACCCGTGCTCCGGACTACGGCACACTGACCGTCCGGCACACTGACCGTCCCAGGCGAGCCCCACACCTCCCAGCACAACGGGGGCAGCTACTCCCCCTCGCAGAGCTGCTCACCAGAGCGCCGAGAAGCTCCAGAGGTCCAGGAGGAGCTCTCCGTGAGCCTGCCCCGCTCCAAGGGCTGTCACCGCCCGCGCAGGTAGCACACGGAGCTGCCCGGGCCGCACTCACCTGCGGTTCATGGGCCGCACTCGCACGGCCACCTTCACCGAAGCCATGGCTCATCCCCGCCGGGCCACGCAGGCCCTCACCTGCTCCAGCACCCGCCGCCGGTCCAGCCTCGCCTCAGCTCCGCCCCGGCCCGGCCAGGCCCGCCCGGCCTGGCCTTCACCGCCGACCCGCGCCCCGCCCGCCGGGGCCGAGCACAGGCCGCCCCCCGCTCGGCCTAGGCCATGTTACTACGGCAACTACCGGCTATGGGGGCAGTGCAGGGACAAACAAGGTCGCAAGGCGTTGTTCCTCCCGGCCGTGACACCCGTCCTCGGCCGCGCGGGGTGAGGCGGGGAAGGAGGAGGAGGAGGAAGAGGAGGAAGAAGAAGAAGAAAAGGAAGGCTGGGAGAGAGGGCCTTTCTGGAGGAGGGGTGCGGTGGTACCGACATTACTGGGGGGGGAGGGGGCTTCCCCACAGGGCCATACCCGCGATGTACAGTTAGTTATTTGCCTATTTATTCATTCATTTATTTATGTATTGGGGGGGGCGGGTGTATATGCCTAGATATGTATATATACACATATATGTTCAGGTACACCCCTATAAATATATATATACCCGTTATATATTAGAAGATACATATAGGGATGTAGATAGGGGTGTTGATGTGTATACACATATATGTATATACCCCATATACACCCTGTATATATCTCTCACTTTACATATATGCCAAACCCCTGTATATATGCATACCTCTATGCGTAGACACCTATATTACCTATATATGGTGGAGAGAGATGTCTATATAGATATATGTGCAGATAATGTTCATATATATGTATGTACATATATAATCATATATATATTGTCTGTTTCTGCTAGTATCTTTTTTCTTCTTGGTTATATAGGGGGCCTATAGGGGTGCTGGAGAGGGACTTTTCCTTAGGGACTTTAGTGATAGGACAAGGGGTAACAGGTTCAAACTTAAACAGGGGAAGTTTAGATTGGATATAAGAAAGAAGTTCTTTACTGTAAGGGTGGTGAGGCACTGGAATGGGTTGGCCAAGGAAGTTGTGAATGCTCCACCCCTGGCAGTGTTTAAGGCCAGATTGGATAGAGCCTTGGGTGACATGGTTTAGTGTGAGGTGTCCCTTCCTATGGCGGGGGGTTGGTCCTTTCCAACCCTAACTATTCTATGATTCTCTAGATACATATGTACATACATACACAGATATTGAAGAAGTGTGTGTGCCATCCCTGTGCACTCTCCCAGAGTGGCACCAGTGAGACACCACCAAGGCCAGGCAGCCACCACGCTGATACCATCGGGCTGGGGACAGGGACTGGATCTGACACCCCACTGTGTCACCCTGCTCAGAGGGGTGCACTCAGCAAAGCACAGATGGAGATGTCAGTGCCTCAGCAAAGAGAGGGAATGTTTTCAGCAGAGAGAAATGGTGAAGCAGTGGGCGTCACAGACAAATAATAATGCGTATTTCTATAGGTATGCATATAACATCATAAATCTGGGTTATTATTTTTTTACTGCTTATAACAGGGCACACAACAGCTCTCCCAGTAGGTATCAGAGCTGACTCCATCCTTTCCTTATAACAAGAAAAAGGTGATTATGGTCAGCTTGGAGAAAAAGGGAGTTAAACAATGGAAATTCAAATGTAGGCTAAAGTGCGGTGTATGATGGAAAGCCATGCCCTCATCTGCACTTGCAGAAACACAGCCTGGGCATCCAGCCTGGCACATCCTCCCTTAGGGAGCAGCCAGCCACAGCAAGACATCTGGCTCATAAGGGAAAACTGTGTAAAAGACAACATAAAAAAAGCAGGATAAGTAATATTGTCACAAATAATAAATATTTTATTTGTTTGGAGTTGTCAGTGCCTGGAAAGTACACCCAGGATGGAGACATCATTTAAAACGCTGTGGAAACATAGCTGAATTAAAGTCATTAAGGTGTTACTGGCTTGACAAGCCAAAAATGGCCAGTACACAGAAGAGGGTCTCAGACCCAAATTCCTCATCTTTAGGGGTGCCTCGTACTAACAATAGTCTCCAAAAAGGGAAAGGAGTGAGAAAGAGCAGATGACAGGAAAACATCTGCTGATGAGCAATTAGCACTGGTGGTAACAGGGAAAAGGTAGATGGATGAGGTGCAAAAAGGATGAGAGCAGAGAAAAGAAAGAGACAGAAGGGCCCCAGGTTTACACCCCAAAGGTGTAGGGGAAGCACTAGGAAGAGGGTCAGAGGAACAGAGCCAGAACAGAAGAGATTTGGAAGATGACTTGACTGCTGGAGGTGGTCAAAGGGGATAGGATGGAAGCCCATCAGATGTGGAAACACAACTGAACACCAGAGCTCCATGGTGTGGAGAAAGGAGAGGATAAAGAAGGAAGCCAAAAAAGTGATGTCCCCAGCAGTGCATCAGATCAAATGAGAGATAAGGTAATGTCTGAAGAGAGAGGTCAGGTGCAAGAGGTGGTTTTATAGTAAAAGAGAAACCATTATGTGTTCAAATTGCTCAAGAAAGAGAATAGGAAGGATGAGAACAAGAGTGGTCTGGTGCAAGGGCTTAGAAAATCACTGGTGCAACAGCTTAAAAGAGAAGAATGGAGGAAGAAATAGAGGGCCAGTAATAGGAAAGAAGGAGGAAGGAACAAGATTTGGAGAGAGAAGAGCACAATTTTGGAGACCCAGGAAGCTTTCAACAGCCAGACAGGACCTCTGGCCTAAGAGTCAGACATTAAAACAGTTCTGAAGGTTTAGTGATGGAAAACAAAGTAGTGAACTTATAATGTGGATTTTTCCTGAGGTTTTCAGTGATGTGAGGGGACAAGCACGGGAAAGATGCAAGGAGGGAGCTGGAGTTTGTGATGCTGAGACGAACTCCAAGGGGAAAGAGTCAGGAGAAGTTTTGGCACCAGTGTCAGAGTATTGTAAACTGGAGGTCACAGGAGCACTAAAAAAGGAAGGAAAGGATCAACTGTGCTGTATCATAGATGTGCTACAGTGGGAGAGAAAGAGCTGGGGGCATTGGGAAATCACAGAGGGAGCAGTAGTTGCTTAAAGATCAGCAAAGGACCATGCTGGTGAGCAGAGGCACACTGCAGCAGCCAAATCTGCAGGCGGGGGGACCCCTGCCAAAGCATCAGGCAAATTGATTAAAGCCTACTGAAAGCTTTAAAGAGGATCCAAGAGATGTGCGATGAGCTGACAGGGAATAACACCTAAGAAAGGTAAGAATAAGCTCAAAAGTGTGTATAAGATAAAAGTAGACATGCACATGCATGCATAATAGGATAAAAGAATAAAAGCCAGTGGTAAAGAAATACAATAAAATGTAAAGATTTTCAGCACCCATTAGGGGTCCTAGAAAAGCGAACCAATATGTAGCCTAATTTGTAGAGCATCTACTAATTCCTCTCAGACAGTCAACCTTCATCTCTGTTTAGCAAAGCTATTGAAAAAATATATCGGGTTCAGTAAGTGCATCTCCTTATGCTGTGCCTCGTGACACCAGCCATTAAGGGATACAATGAGCTTCTCAAACCACACAGATCCTCCTGTGAAATGGAAACCACTTCTCTACTTACGTAGTGAGCACCCATTGCAGATGGGAGCTGGACCAACTAATGCACCTGTAACGCACCGAGCATGAAGCAGCAAAACATCCCAGGCTCCCCCATCCCCCTGCAATTGTCAGTGACTTGCTATTTCACAACTTACTTTCCTCTCCTGGGCCAGGACACAAATGCTGCAGGCAGTCAATGGAGAGTGAAGCCAGACCTGGTTTTGTTAAGCAGCATTGACAAACCCTTGTCTGTCGGCTGTAACTATAGCGTTGAATGCTTGGATGATTGCAGTGCAGCCCAGCAGCAAGGACAGAAGGGCTGGCTCCACTTGGGTTGTAATTCATACAATGCAAATTCTAGCCAGGAAAGTAGGATCAGAGAATTCCAGACTGGTTTGGGGTGGAAGGGACCTCAAAGCTCATCCAGTTCCAACCCCTTGCCACAGGCAGGGGCACCTTCCACTAGACCAGGTTGTTCGAAGCCTTGTCCAACCTGGCCTTGAACACTGCCAGGGATGGGGCAGCCACAGCTTCTCTGGACAGCCTCCCTCATAGCAAGTAATTTCTTCCTAATGTCTAATCTCAATCTCCCCTCTGCCAGTTTAAAGCCATTCCCCCTGTCACCACATGCCCTTGTAGAAAGCTCCTCACTAGATTTCTTGCCAACCCTTTTAGGAACTGGAAGCTGCTCTAAGGTCTCCCCAGAGACTTCTCTTGTCCGGGCTGAACAAGTCCAGCTCTCCCAGCCTGTCAAAATTTAGCTGATAGTCCGTTCAGTAAAACTAAGTAGAACTCAGTTCAATATTGCTCAAGTTAGACACATTCAGCATCCCCACTATTTGCTCAGCTTTAACATATACCCACAGGCAGCACAGGTTTGCTCCTTTGACCAGTTTCTGTGTCAGCATACCTCTCTCTTCTGCCCTGGGTTCAGCAATAAGTTAATACTCTCACCAGTTCAGTCTGCCTCACTGAATTATTACACACCGTGTGTAACATCTCTTGCTGTTTCAGTAGGGAGCAAGTTTTACAAGAGGAGGATCCAGGAGGAAGGCTGCTTCCTCAGGGCTGTGTCCTGTAGTTAAGCTGCTTGGTGGATGTTTGAAGGGTTGAGGCTGTAGGAAAGTCATTCTGTTCTCAGCCTGGCTTCTACAAAACTTGCCAAGAAAAAGATATTTT
Source organism: Agapornis roseicollis (assembly GCA_002631895.1). Classification (NCBI taxonomy): domain Eukaryota; kingdom Metazoa; phylum Chordata; class Aves; order Psittaciformes; family Psittacidae; genus Agapornis; species Agapornis roseicollis. Next base: position 20,362 of record NDXB01006575.1, on the reverse strand, counting down.
TGAGACCTTTATACATAGGTCAGTTTGTAGATATCAACCCCCGAAACAATAGAAACGTATGTAAACTTACCACCAAAAGCCTTAAAAATGTGGTGGAAAATACAGCTGTCAGTTTCTAAATGCTAAATATTACACTCAGAAACACCTGGCAAAGTTTGCAAACCCAAATGAATACCAAGCTCACAGCACATGTGTTCCCAATTACTCCTTTACTCCTTTGGTATAAGTGTCTGTAATAAACACATGGCTCAGATATGGTTAATGAAGGATTCCCAAGGTTTTTCCACGTGCTATTACAAAGACCCTCTCTGCTGCCTTCACTCAAGAGCTGGGAAAGCCAGTTCCACCTGTGGCAGAAATGATCCTTGGGCTCATAGGTGGGATCTCTGGCACTGCTGTAAGTCTCCAGCCTGCTGGCAAGGAGACAAGCGGGGCTGTACCTGACTGATGCCTCACCACCACCTTCTGCATTCCTTCTTGCTCATAATTGACTTCTTGCAATGGACCTGCTCATTCAGAAACACTTTCAGGTACATACCATTGTTTCCTGGGGTTGCAAACAGGTCCCAAGCCCAGCAGATGACAGGCTGGACCTTACTAATAACAAGTCTTTCTTTCAGTCCCTTCTGAGGCACGCTTCCCAGTGACAATGACCCGTTGCCTTTCCTTGTGTTTATATGTGAACAGCCTGGAAGGGCAGGAATTAACGACTTAACCAATGGTTACATATCACCTGCTATAATGCTCTTTTCCCATTGCAGTTTGAAATGTGTTTTTAGGAAGGCGACATCAACCTGGATCTCTACCTGAGTGTTCTGAGACACTCTTCTAGTTGGCAGACTATGGAGGGAACAGATGGACAAGCACCCCTCCCCGCTTGCCATCAGGCTGGAGCTTGTCACCAGTATTTGCTAATTTGATGCAGAAAGCTCAGTGCTTGCTGTTAAAGAGATTAAAAGGATCAATATTTAGGAGAAGGTATTACTTTGTCACAGATGGATCCTTCTCTCCACTTCTGGAGAATCCCTTGGAGAAAACCCTTGGCTACCATTGTCCTTCTTCAGGGCTTTTCAAACCCGATGTACCACGCAGAGTCAGATCATTTCTGCTGTCCCCACAAAGATGGGTTGTGAACTCCTCTACCTGGGCCAGAGGAATCTGCCACCTCCTCTGGATGCTCTGGTTTTCCAATGTCAAAATCACGAGGAGTTAACAGCCCAGCAGCACACAAACACAGCCCTTTTAATCCATACACACAGCATGCTTTCCTGAGCTCAATCCCAGGCAAAGTGTCTGGTCTATATTCATAGAATCATAGAAGAGTTAGGGTTGGAAAGGACCTTAAGATCATTCAGTTCCAACCCCCGTGCCATAAGCAGGGACACCACACACTAATTTGAACAAAACACACCTGCACATCTCCAGTTTGAACTCACACTTGTATTCAGATGGAGGAGCTTGCTGTGGATAACTTCTCATGGGGATGAGTGGCCCCCGATGAGTCCCAGAGCTTCACTACAGCTTCCCGATGGAAGGTACAAATGGAGCTGCCTGAGGGCTGAAAAAGAAAGGATGTCACTGTATAAAGAATTAACCCAAGTGCTGTGAGAATCCACACTAAGCAAAGAGAATTATCCAATTTCCATCAGGCCTTGACATGCTGTTTCAAGTAAATAAGCACCAAGCTGTCAGCTTGAAATTCTCCTTGGGAGCTGTGCAGTGTTAATGCGTTACCACCGGTGCTGGTTCATATTCCCCTTTGCTCTTTGTGCAGTCGCCTTATTCTCTTCAATGAAATGCCATGGACATCAAGCCAATGCTTCCAGGGTGGGGGTAATGAATTTGGGGCAGCCCAGGAGGGTTGCCTGGAGCTGTCACTACCAGCACCATCTGTGGCAGTGGCCCAGGGAAAGCAGCAGCAGCAATTGCAGGAGATATGGCAGGACCTGGTGCCTTTGGCAGCAGTGGCAGCGACCACTGCCGTGCCAGGCTGTGTGCCACTGCTCTGCTTGCCACAGTTTGGGAAATTAAACATAATGGTAGTGGGTCCATTTCTCTTGCATCTTTATCATCTGCACCCAGTTTGTCACCTGCATCCGGCCCTCTTGTTGACCTTCACTGTTCTAATAGTGATAATCCTAGAATACTAGAATCACAGAATGGTTTGGGTTGGAAAGGACCTTAAGATCACCCAGTTCCAACCCCCATTAGAAATAATACAAAACAGAACGTGACCATTCCTCCCTCACTTGGCAAACGGACCATCAGCAGCTCACCTGGCAGCTGGATGTCACAGTCTGAATGCTGCCCATCTTTCCAGGTGTATCCCTTCCTGGTGTTTGACATTTTCCTATGCCCAGCACACATATTTGGAGGCTGCATCATGAGAGGTTGATGCAGAGGGTAGCAACCTGTTCCCAGTGGAGACAGTACATGTGCAGGGACCCTCCAAATTCTTGGCTGGAGAATATAGGGAGATGGGTAGCTGGACTGAAGCATGCCCTTACTGGCAACCCCTTACACAGATCTTCCTTTGAACCATAAGGAAGGGTACAAAGTGTTTACAGCTTACTGGCTCTTGAACTGGAATAGCTGGAACACAGCTCCTTGCCCCACCATGGATGGACCCTAGGAAGCCATCAGAATACAGCTGTGGCAGGATGGGGAGACATCAGAGTCCACAGTAAATGTTGCCTGTGGCCTGCTGGACCACACAAAAGAAGTTTGGAAATAGCCTTTGCGTTTGATCATCTGGGGGAATTAATCAAGCAAAGATTCAAACTGCTGGGTCCACATCATCATTTTCAAGTTGCTGTGTTAGGCTTGATCCAGAACTAAACCACAATGGCTTCAGCCAAAGCTTAGAGCTGAACCACAGAGTCACTGGGTTGCCTCTGCTGCTTTTGATCTACTGCTAATTGCTTAATTAATTGTTCTGTGAGCTGGTTTTCCTTTTGCTGTGCCTTCCACCTCTAATTTCAAAGCATTTTAAACATACTTCATGTGGGAATAAGCAAATAAGGTATAAAACAACAGCAAAATAACTGTACTGCTTATATTTGTGTATATATTGTATAGAAGACGACTTTCTCCTTTGACATACAATTGTCACCTTGAACTCTCAGTATAAAAAACACAGCCTCTTAATCCCTGTTTTCAAATACTACCAGAGGATGGCTTTGCACAACAGAAGTTTGCCCTAACGCAGAAACTTTTTCTCATTACAAAAAGCACCCATGAGGTTCACAGGGTACGCTCCAGCATTTTAATTGTGTTGTTAGCGTCTTAGAAATGAGGTTGGTTTTGTCCCCTTTCTTGCTTCACTTTCAACTAAGGAGCCTGACAAGAAAAAGTGTGGTACAGAGAAGTGGAAATGAAAAATAAGTGGTTGTAGTTGACAGTTAATTTCTGCACAGTTGGAAAGAGAAATGAGATTGTCCATTGTTCAGCTCATTATTTTCCCCAACCACCCCAGAACACAGCAATTTCTTGTTTCTTTATTAAATACAATAGGGAGATGTTCTGATAATTTTTTCCTCATTGAGTTCTGATGACTTACAATTCAGGGACAGTGGCTGAGCTCCCTCGTTTGCTCTGTTTTCTGGTGTATCATTCAATTAACACAGAGGCAATCTGTTTTGTCCAAAAGGTAATACGACAGGGCTTGATAGGCAAGCAAGCTGCAGAAAGACCTAATAACATTTAATGAATTATCACAGTGTTTGGAGATGTTCTGTCGGCAGCACCCTGGGATTTACACAACACATCAACATGTCACTACTTGGGATCAAGAATAGCCATATATTGTTAGGCTGTGTCAGGGCACAGCTCGTGGGGATGCCAGTGTAGTTTTATCCACGAAGCCGAGGAAATGCAATACATACAGCACTGCTGTTTACCCCTGGCTTGTTAACACACAGGCAGTGCTTTCCCCTTGCTCTTCACTCCATGACCCCTTTTATCACCTTTATTGGCATTAAATTGGAGGGGGTTTGAGGCTGCAAAGTCTATCCCAGAGAAGTCTCTTCCAGACTTTCTGTGAGACAAGAGATTGAGCTGTTGGCATCTCACATCCCAAGTCATGCTGCACCTCAACAAGCCACAGTGCTGGAGGGACCACACTTGTTCACTCTGCATCCAGAGAAGCAAGACAGATGATGCTGATGCTGACATCCTCATTAAGGAAGAGATGAAGGCTCTGAAGGACATCTGCCTGGCATGTTAAACCCAGGAGCTATGGTTGCTGTCAGGGTATCTAGGTTTAAGGCAAGAAAGTGTCCTTCAGGTATCCACCTTGGAGGACATCAGGCTGCAGCATGAGGCCATGAGTTGCATGAAAGGTATTAAAACACATGGAAGCTTTCCTTTAGGCCAGAGAAGGTTTGGTTAATGGCAAACATTAAAGGAATAAAGATTAACCTTTCTATTTCCAATGTCATTTCTGTTCCTTTTCATGGCAGAAAATCCCTTTTCCTTTGCCAATAGAGGTTGAGGGTGGGAATTAGTGAGCAATTTATACTGTGGGTTTCAGGTACCTGATCACGCATGGCTGCTTGAGGCTGGACACTGGAAGGTCATGGGCACCAGAAGTATCACTGCATGTATTTTACACTGTCTGTTCCCTGACTTTTAGCAATTACTGTATTTCCAATGGAAATGAAGGGTAGTGCTATAGCCAAGCTCAGACTAAAATAAGAACCTGGGAAAATCTAAATTGATGCAAAGCCAAAGGTAAAACATTGAAAATAATTCAGAAATCTTGCACTGACTTCAGTGCAATTTGATCAATATCCACAGGGAAAAGCAGACAAATATATTCTTGGAATAATGTTCCCTGAGAAAACATTTTAGAGGATTTGGCTAATCCAAATTTGGAGAGAAATAAAGAGATTACTGTGAGTTGGTATAGAGCACACTTATGTTCTAATACACTGCTTCTACGTAAAATCTTGTTGTATTTAATGTTAAGATTAGGAGCAGTGGAAAAACAGACTGAAGTACAGGTCAGCCTTCTTAATAAGATAAGGCTTTATCTGTAATCCCTAGGGAAAGAGATGGTGTAGGTCTGACCTGCTGAATATGGTAATATCCATAAGAAAACCATTTTAGGAGGTACTTGAAAGGCGGCACACACATCTTCAAAGGATCTACAGATTCCTCTCAACTGGAATGAAATATTTAGGCAGTCTGGAAAGCCGTTTTCCTGATACCCGCTCATGAAAATAAACATAACCTTCTCCCTAATGGGGTTGGTAAGCCAAGACCACCACCCAGCGTGCTGGCGCGCGAGTCCCGCTGCGAATTTCAAGGGGCAAAAGAGACCTTGGGAAAAGAAATAGCAAACAAAGGCAAGGGTTCCATAAGAGATTGCTGCCCAGGGCTGGGGAGGGCAGGAGGGCTCCTGCTGAAGGAAGGAGGCCATAGGAAGCATTGATGCGAAGAGAATAACTGACTGATGAATACAAGATGTGTGGGTGGACAAGGGAAGGTTCAGCTCATCAAGGGAATCACAGAATCGTTTGGGTTGGAAGGGACATTAATGATTATCTATTTCCATCCCCCTGCTGTAGCAGGGACACCATACCATGAGAAGTCCACTGCTTACATCCATCCCTCTAGTTCCTGCCTATCCCCTGGACACCTATTGAATTGACTTTAGTCAGTTCAATAAAGTAAGCTTCATCACTGGCTTCAAAGGCTGGTTTGACCTGAATAAGGAGTAAGAATGGCAGGACTGAGCCTCTTTAGAAAGGCAGCTGGATGGGTGCAGTTGATGTGCTCTCCAAAATCCCTATCCATGTTGCTCCAGCTGCAGAACACCTTCCATAAGGAAAGCATCCCTTCACAGTGTGCCTGGGGAGCAAACCAGTGAAACATGCTGCCTAATGTGGTCCCTGGCAGATGGCTTTAGATTAATCTCTTCATTCGGTGATGCAAAATACACTGTCCATGAGCAGGAAAGGGATGTTCAGACAAGGTCATTGAACCTTGAAATTGAAGATTTGGGAAGTGGAGTATATTTTTTAAAGTGTTTTGGGAAGAATTTAGCACAAAACAAAACCCCATTGGAAAGATTCGTCTCTTCCAAGTCGCCGCTGTTACCTGGTCCCAGTTCCTTTCAGAAACAGCCCTTCCTAATAAGAAATGACTCATTTATGATTAAGTAATCTTGAACTTGCAATGTTATTTTTTAATACTATCCAGGGCATTAGGCAATGCTCACTGCAACTCACACTCAAATCAAACCATGCGAAGTGTTTTAACAGAACTACAGCTTGTCATTCTTACTTTATTGTGTTTCTGCGATGAGATAAAATCAGATTAGGATCACACAAAGCAGAACAAGAAAAACAGGTTTTATGTGTCAGTAACTGCATATAGAAGATGTATTTAACATGAATAAAAAGTAAGTACGTCCCAAGCAAATGCAAAACCTATTCTCCCTCTAGTGGCCACTGATTCTCCATAGAAAGAAAAGAGGTGGATGGAGATAAAACATCCCATGCTGGAAAAGAGAGAAGAGTGAAGAAGACCTGAAACAGCTTTTCATTTCAAGTGACCACATTTCTGCTTAGCAATGTCTCACTAAGAGATCTAACGGTGCTGGTCGAAGGCAGAACACTGAGGTCTTGCATATCCTCCTGCATGAGCTACAGGGAGAATTGTCTGCTTTAAACCCACAGTCGAAATGGTTTTGTTGGAGCAGGGCCAGCTGGCTTTCAATGGCTGAATTACTGATCCAGCAAAAAAAGCACAAACCCCATTTCTAATCTCCCCTATAAGATTACATTAAAAAATCACCACTCGTTACGAGAGCTTCAACAGAGAAGAAACACTAAGACACAAATGTGGTTTTGCCAAGTATTTCTATTCATACAATTTTCTCTATGTGATATGAGGTATAACCAGTATTAAAATTGTTTAAAGCAATATCATTTTCTTACTGGCAAAAAGTTGTACATATAAACACATAAATCAGTAATACAGTATTTCACCAATACCTGCCTGCATAAAAGCCCTGCTAGCATTTATGTTGGCTGTGAGCAGCACCATTGCTACTTTGCTACTGTAATGATGATGGCATATTTAGAAATTTCACATGGGATATTGTTGTACACACACTTGCAGATGATAAGCATTGCCAGATACAATTTGTGTTCCCCCTCCTTGCCTTGGAATAAATAGGGTAATATAATTATTGGCAATAACAATTTATATTGCTATACAAAATGTCTGGAGTATCCACTCAGTCATGCCAGAAAGCCTATGGTAGCAGATAGGCTGAAGCATAGCTCCTCCAGTACCAGGGATTTGCAGCCTGAACAGGGAAGATAGGGAGGAAGCAAGGGGAAAGAGATGCACGGAGTCACACAAGAAGTCAGTGAGCACCTAAGAACAGGGGGTTTATGAACAGAGGTTTTATGAACCATATGCTCACAGTCCAACACCTGGATGCCACAGACTTGATGGAAAGGGCACAGGCAGAGCTCAGTGACAGTGTGTTAGAAAACCAAAAAACAGCCCCTGCATCCCTCCATCTAATCCTTCCACTGCTTAAAAAGAAGCAAAAGACTAATAATATAATGCCATGCATGTGGGTTTTATCACGTCTACCTGCCCAGTCTGGCATACCGCAGAGAAACGGGCCCTGCCTCTAAACAAAAGCCAACCTGCTCATGTATGAAATTGAGTCTAGTAAATCAATACAGTCCTGAAATGTAAGTCAGCACAATTTTAAGGTGTATTTACCATTCAGAGGCTGAAATGAAACACCTCATAACAGTGTTTAGTCAGAAGACACATTGCTAATCCTACATGGGAAAGCAGCAGTAATCGGTATGCTCCTGCATGCTGATAGCAAATGGGAAGCAGCCCTGGATGGTGGAGGTTCTTGCAGGATAAACACAGATTGCAGTTCTCAGGTATTATGTTTCTAATGTGGCCTTAAATCATCTTCCAGTTAACAGAGACCCAAAAGATGTCCCTTTGACTAAGGGCAGCTTGCATGGTCCCTGCATCATAGACATCTTCCAGGTGTCCACCCACCGCCAAGCCAGTGCAAAGCCAGCATTCATCTCATTGAGGAAAGGCACCTTCCCAAAGGCAGGGCAGTGGGTGCCTGCCACTGGAGAGAAGCAGCCGTATCCATCACGCCTGTTTCACAGGGATAAAGGGCTTCAGGGAACCATCTCACGTCCCACTTTCCCCCTGAATCCGTTTAGAAGAGGCCACTAAGGCAGAGTGCTTGGGGCTCTGTTTTGTTCTGCTTTGTCCTCTCTCAGAAGCTCCCCTCCTTGAACAAGCTCTGCCTCTTTAATCACCCCATTTTCACATCCCATCATCTGGAAGGGTCAAAACAACAGGAGCACTTACCAAGGCTCCCCCCTTCAGAAGCCAGGCAATACCTTTCACAAGATTGTTTTTGCTCCTCTCAAGGGATATTTACCAGAGGTTAGTGCACTTTTTTCCTTTGGAGATGATTGCTATCAGCCCTGGAAGAGCTTCCCAAGATTGCTGAAAGGAAATGCCTTATCACAGTATCTCATTTTCAAGGCTTTCTACATGCAACCCCACAGCAGCACTCAGGAGTTCTGCATCATTTTGCATTGTGGGAAGTTTTTTGTATTATTATGAATTTAAATATTTCTCAGAAGTACTATTTGTATAATTAAGAATAAAATACAAGAGAAGGCTCCAGGGAAACCTTAGAGGAGCCTTCCTGTACCGAAAGTGGGCCTGTAAGAGATCTGGAGAGGGACTTTTTATAAGGCATGTAGTGACAGGACAAGGGGGAATGGCTTTAAACTGACAGAAGGCAGGTAGAGTAGGTATTAGGAAGAAATTTTTTACTGTGAGGGTGCTGAGGCACTGGCACAGGTTGCCCAGAGAAGCTGTGGCTGACCCATCACTGGCAGTGTTCAAGGACAGGTTGGATGGGCAGCCACAGCTTATCTGAGCACCTTGTTCCAGTGCCTCACCATCCTCACAGGAAAGAATTTCTTCATTATATCCAATCTAAACCTCCCCTGTTTCAGTTTGAATACCCCTTGTNGCACAGGTTGCCCAGAGAAGCTGTGGCTGACCCATCACTGGCAGTGTTCAAGGACAGGTTGGATGGGCAGCCACAGCTTATCTGAGCACCTTGTTCCAGTGCCTCACCATCCTCACAGGAAAGAATTTCTTCATTATATCCAATCTAAACCTCCCCTGTTTCAGTTTGAACCCGTTACCCCTTGTCCTGTCACTACAGTCCCTCATGAAGAGTCCCTCCCCAGCATCCCTATAGGCCCCCTTCAGATACTGGAAGGTTGCTATGAGGTCTCCACGCAGCCTTCTCTTCTCCAGCCTCAACAGCCCCAACTTTCTCAGCCTGTCTTCATATGGGAGATGCTCCAGTCCCCTGATCATCCTCATGGCCTCCTCTGGACTTGTTCCAACAGCTCCATGTCCTTTTTATGTTGAGGGCACCAGAACTGCACACAATGCTCCAGGTGAGGTCTCATGAGAGCGGAGGAGAGGGGCAGGATCACCTCCTTCGACCTGCTAGTCACGCTCCTTTGGATGCAGCCCAGGATACAGTTGCTTTCTGGGCTGCAAATGTTCACTGAAGCCGGTTCATGTTCATGTTCTCATTCACCAACACCCCCAAGTTCTTTTCTGCAGGGCTGCTCTGAATCTCCTCTTTGCCCAACCTGTAGCTGTTTGCAATTGCAATTGAAGTCACAGTAATGGCAGTCCAGCTAAGGGAGGATGAGCAAGCTTTCCAGGGTGATGGGCACTGTTAATGGCAAGGGGATGTGCAGCTGTTGCTGACGTTGTTACAGCTGGGCTGTACTTTCCACTGAGCATGTATAAAACACATATGGATTCATTTTAGAAGAGCCATACAGGAAAAGATTGGTTTTCTTGAAGATTAAAGGCCAGAAGGACTAAACGCAGGCTTGAACTTTCATTATAATCAGCCCCCTGACTTGCACAAAACCTCCTGTATTAAGAGTCCAGCAGAGCTCAGGGGCACTGTGATTTTCCCACTACTTCATGGGGCTTTTCCCCACCTTGGAAGTTTCAACCTAATTACAGTCAGAGTGAAAAACAGCTGTTGCTTTAAAAAACACCCAAAATTGTCAGTTTCTCTGAAGTCTTTGCTATAGTTCACTATGCTCACTATGTGTATTGGAAGTAATTATTACAAAAGAGTGGTAAAAAACAAAGAAGCACAATCATAAAACTTCACAGGATTTTATTACCTTTACTAAGGACTGATGCTAATCCCTTGAAAGTCAGCAGGACAACAGAAAGTGCTCTCTATAGGACAAAACATTAAAAAAACCAGCATTTTATGAGTGCACAAATATGAACTTGATGTGTTTCCCACTGAGGGAAGATACTGCATGCAAAAAACAAGACTATAAAGTTTCAAATTTAGATAAAACACTGACCAGTGCATCCCTACCCTCGGACTGACCACAGGTTTTGCCTTAATTCTGCTCACAGGAGGTCTATCTAGAAAAGCTCCACCCTAATTTACCAGATTCTGTCTTTGCCATTGCAGTAAAAATATGAGCATCCCTCTACTTATTAACTAAGGTCAACATTTGATGGTCCCTGACACTCACAGAGGCAAACCATCTTAGTTATGCTCTTCTTACATAAAAACAAACAGCACAAATGCATCACACATGAGTATAATCATAGAATCACAGACTGGTTTGGGTTGGAAGGGACCTTAAAGCTCATCCAGTTCCAACCCCTTGCCACAGGCAGAAACACCTTCCACTAGAGCAGGTTGCTCCAAGCCCCATTCAATCTGGCCTTGAACACTGCCAGAGATGGGTCAGCCACAGCTTCTCTGAGCACCCTGTGCCAGCGCCTCAGCACCCTCACAGGGAAGAGCTTCTGCCTGATGTTTGATCTAAATCTACCCAGGGTATCCCACAAAACTGTATTCTATGGGGTAGAGGAAGTTTTTCGGAGCTTTAAGGTGATAAAGTTGTTGGCTTAAGCTTTTCTAACATTCCACATTTCTACAGAACCATTAGCCAAACGACCTCCCCGAATTTCTGACAGCCTGTGCAGGCATTCCTGTTTGCAAATGATAGAGATCTCGTGTCTGCAAAGCACAGGATTAATGCTGCCGCCCTGCATCCCCATCATCAAGCTGGCATCCCTACACTTTCATTACTGTTTCCTGGCAACAAAGCACAGAGGCACTTCCATGAATGCTAACAATCCATAGTCATCCTGCTCGCAGACCTTTCCGGAGAGCCCTGCCGAAATGAATGAGTGGATCAGTGGTATCTGCTCCTGCAGTATCAGAACCAAACACAATCATTTTTCCTGCATGGGGAATGCATTATTAACATGGTTTTGTATTTAAAAATCACTTCTATCTTTCTTTCTAGGCATTTATTTTTGGAGTCATACCATTTTATTTCACCCCAAAGTATAATAAGCCCATTTCTATTCACACTGCATAAACAAACCTCATTTATCAGTCTGGTTAGCAATCAGCTGGGCAGTTTGATGGTTGGGTGGGTTTTCTTCCCTGTTTACAGGATCAAGGTGTAGTAATGTGACAAATCTAATACTGGGCATATATATGTATGTATTTTTAAGTGGCAAATGATGAATTTTTCCATTTTTAAGCAGAGAGATTGTTTCAGTGATACCAAGACTAAAAGACAAAGAGCCATGTCCTGGGATGCTCTGCTTTCTCTGATCTGAGTGATATAACTAAGCCTTCTTAGCACTAAGCTAGGCAGAAGTAAATAACAGCAGAAGAGCAGGAAAAGGAGATACTATTTGTAACTTACACTGTTGTGAATGCACAAGGAGAGAGGACTGCTCCCTCCGTGAGTAAGTCCTTCTTCATGTTCAAGCAGGCAAGAGGAGAGAAAGGCAATATAGGAAGAGAGACTTGCACAAGTGTTTTCAAAATACAAACGTATTTGCCCTTCTTTTCCCTGCCTCTCCATAGTTACCTGCTGTGCTGGAGGCTCTGAACTGAACCAAAATGGGAAGGAAAGGGGAAGGGGAAAGGAAAAGATAAAAGGAAAGGGAAAGGGGAAAGGAAAAGACAAAAGGAAAGGGAAAGAGGCAGGGAAAGGGAAAGGAAAAAGGAAAAGGAAAGGGAGAAGGAAAGGGAGAAGGAGAGGAAGAAAGAAAGGGAAAGCAAGTATTCTGAGACCAGGAAGCTTCTCATTTTCCTTTCCATTATGTTGGGTATATTAGATTATGCGGGGTATCTGCAGTCCTCTGATGAACATCTCATTTGTCTCTCACTTCTTACAACCTCCCTCCCCAGCGCTGGTGAGGCTTTAGTTAATATTGCAGAGTTTAACTAATGAATGGACCCTTGTGCACTGCGTCTGCCTTCCCCCAGGGCTTGCTCATGCTGAAATGCTGCCAGCTTCACAGCATGTGGATACAGAGAAGATATATTGCATGGTCTTACCAAGAAAAAACACTGTATTGACAGAGAATCAATACTCAGGTTTGTACTGATGCTGTCAATATTGTTAATGCTTTAATGTCCTAAGGCAAAATTTGACTTGAAAAAGATCTGAGTGTGCCCTGGAACACTTTATTTTCTGTGCTTTTTCCTCTGGCAGCTGGCTGTTGTTTGAAGTCAGGGCAAAGAATCCCTTTGGATCATTAACATTGCTCTGTGATTGTCTGCATAGCAAGTTTTCCACTCCCAACAATTGTTTTCTTGGATAAAACTGTTCAGGTAGTGAGAAAGTGAGTAATGGGTTTCAATCACACTTGGCAGATCTAAAGAGTTAGCTGGCCCTTGCTGTAATATACGGTTCTGGCTATGTTAGCCTAAAATGAGTTTAAGATGGATTCCCTGAAGAAATGGTTCATGGCATATAATCTGGCTGCTGAGCAGTATTTCTTCAGGTGACAGCATCCCCAACTGATTTGCTCAGAGGCTGTGGCTGTTGAACAAAGTCAGCTTGGGGACGTTTCCTGTGTATAAGCAGATATCCCACAAAAACATTCTTGAAAGACTCACTGAAGAAGGGCAATGCAACCCCTGACATAGGAGCTTGGATGCAGTCCATAGCTGAGGTCATCTATGCACATGTGTGGTCTCAGTACACAGGGGCAAGAGGTGACACCATTAGAGCCACGATGGACTGGGGAAAATCACACAGGGTGCAAAGCACCAAGGAACAATATTCATCCTCTCCTCACTGATAGACCCATTTTAGGGTGAAGGACAGGCTACTCCCTCCCCAGGGTAGGGATGTCTGCCTCTGAATTTGAGAGTCCAAAGGGGCAATGACAGTCCTACACCTTGTTTGCAACTTAGCTATAAGGAGCAGGTATGGATGCAGCATGATGAAGTCCAAAGGGAATTGATAGTTGACTCTCCCTCAGACATGTTCTGGATGGCAGCTCGTACCCACAGTTCCTGTTTTCAGGAAGTTAGAGGCTGATATACCATAGCTGAGAAGCTACAGGCTGTCCCTTGCAGGGCTGTCTGCAGATCAGCAGCTGGTGCCTGGATGGAGGTTGAGGCAGAGGGAGTCTCTATTGGGAACACCCCATTCCAGTAGAGGAGAATGGGATCAGCAGTTGATTTGTGCTTTTATTTAATATCATAACATTGCATAGGACATTTCTTCTCTTTCACAGAAAATGCTTTTTCAAGCATTAAATTTCTACTTGCCATTACTTGTGAAAGGTTAACACTGCTTTATTCCTAGCACAGTGTTAGGAAGGACTAAATATTCAGAGTGGGCAATGGACTAGTTAAAAGCTTGACAAAACCAAAACCAAACCAAACCAGACCAAACCAAAACCAATCAAACCTAAAATATTTTGCAATCAGCAAACAGAAAAGGGCAACACTTTCTCTATGTTATTTAGCTGAGATGTTATATAATGTGGAAAAAGTAGTAGTATATTTCTAATGCTTTATTGCAGGTTTGGGAGAATGAAGTGTAGAAGGTGCTACCCAATAGGTGCCTCTTTATTGACAAGCTCGGACAAGCTGGCTCTGCCCTGCCAGTCCTGCCCCATGCTCTTGGATGGAGGAGAGGTGGGGAGATCACTCATCTACTTCCCAGCTGCACTTCTCCAGGCATTCTTAGATGGCTTCAATACCCACCTGTATCAATCAGGGGAGGGAAGAGCAGTGGAATGCTGCCATCCGTGTACCTGACATAGAATCACAGAATCATAGAATAGTTAGGGCTGGAAAGGACCTTAGGATCATCCAGTTCCAAACCCCTGCCATAAGCAGGGACACCTCACACTAAACCATGCCACCCAAGGCTCTGTCCAACCTGGCCTTGAACACTGCCAGGGATGGAGCACTCACAACTTCCCTGGGCAACCCATTCCAGTGCCTCACCACCCTAACAGGAAAGAATTTCTTCCTTATATCCAATCTAAACCCCCCCTGTTTAAGTTTGAATCTGTTACCCCTTGTCCTATCACTGCAGTCTCTAAAGACATCACGAATGGTAGCGCAGGAGTTGGCCTCCTGTGCTTCTGTCACCTTGATGTTACTGCTCCATGAGCTAGCAAAATTACTGTTAGAGCAGCAGTGTCTCCCTGTGCTGGAAATCACACCTTTGGCAGCAACACAGATGTACCTTCAGATAGCAACCACAAGATCACATTTTCACATTGAGATGAAAAATGACTAACCTCAGAGTAAAGAAGTTTCATCGGCTGAATGGGATTCTCTGGGATAAACTATCACTTCACACAGAATGAAGGAGGCAGCAGGAGGTGTATGGGAAGAGTTCATAGTTCCTCTGTCTTGCAAGAAAATAAACAAAAGACCTTCTGTAATAGTGCTTTTTCAGGGGTTGAAAATAATTAAATGTTTCATCCATTTTATGAAGAACAAAAACCTTTCCTAAAAACTGAACATAATTTATAAAAATACCCTTAAACAAAAGGGGGGTTTGTCACTACTAGTTTTCTCCTGCAAAATTATGACCAGCTCTATGGGAAGTAATTGCCTTTAGGGCTGAAAACAGGACGTTTTTATTTGATTTAGGATGTTGACTGCTTAATATTGCACAGCCTTACTTTGTAACCAGAAGTGCAGCAGGAAGGATTGTCTTAATCCACCTGCACACTTCATTTTAAGCCAGCAGATTCATGTGTTCATATACTCAAGCACCTGTTCTCATTTCACTCTTTGGAGGTGGGAAATTTATTCATTCAGAGGCAAGATCTCATCTCAGAGAGCTGAGATTTATTTTTACATTACTGAAGGCAGGATGGTGTAAATCATAGTTGGAACGGAGTCTTTTAGAAAGCCAACAAGCACAGAGCTGCTCCATGTGGAATTCTGATGGAGAAGAGATTGACGCTGCATTAGATATCGCTCTTGACCGACAGCATTTGGTGATGTAGGGTGTTTATTTTAAAGGGATGGCACAGGAGAACCCTAATACTTGGAAAGGGCTCTACCACAGTGAAGCTAAATGAGAAACAGGCACTGAAGGCTCTACCACTCCCAGCACGGCTGCAGACATAAGGCAGCACAACACAGGCAGTCATTTCCACAGCCAGCCAAGCTTTAGGAGCACTGAAAGAATTTATAGCCAGCTTGAGCCTACCAGATATGGCAGATTTACAGCCAATTCAAGTACCAGAGATGGTATGATTTACCAGCACCCCAGTGCCTGTTGTGACTGAGAACTAAGTGATTTAAATCAATAAATGTTTAAAGGAATGAGACAATCAAAATAACTCACGAGCTTTATTAGTATCCATACAGGGAATTGGCAGAGTTCAACACAAGCCCAGGCAGAACTTGTTAGAAGAGCTTACTACTGCTGTTTGCCCAAACTACAGTAATTATTAACCATAAGACTAGTAATAAACAAGCTTATTTATGGCTTCATAGCTTGATGGGCATGGGTGTTAGCAATTTCAAGGCTGAGCTGGCTTGAGAAAGAAGTGTTTGGAAATCAAAGAGCTTCTGTATGGGATCCTGTTGTTCATAGAGCCCCACACTTGATGCTGATGGTGAGCTGCCAGTAAGCACTGTGGATACCCTAAGCTGGGCAGACCTTCCTCCTCAGGTAGGACTGTTGCAACCAAATCTCTGCTTGAGATCCTCCTTCTGGGCAAATCTGTTTCCCTGTCAAGCCGTGTTTTCAAGGGCAGGTTTGCTCCTCCAGCCAGGACACGCTGTATTCCCTCCCCATCTGGGGAGAGGTTTCTTCAGTTCTACAATGGTGCCACCAGCTATTTGAGACCACCATGCCCACCCACCACCCAGCCTTCCAGCCCATGAATGCTGCTTAAAGCAGGTTAAGCTTCCTCCTCACCTCTTTGCCGCAGTTTGTCTGGGCTGCTGCAGATGTCACCTCCAACCTCCTATTTCCCAGCTGCTCCAAACTCAGGGGTACACCCATTTTCACCCCACTGGTCCCTCAGATGTCTGCAATTTGCATCAGGACACATCCCTCCAAGGTGCTTGGCTGCTTAAGCTCAAGACCAGCTCAAGACCTGGGGCAGCTTGACTGGCTCAGGCTGCTGTGACACAAGGGCTGTGAGGAGCTTTGCCAGGGCTCCTCTTCACTTAGGAGCTGTGTTTAGGCCCAGTCTGTGACCTCTGGTCCTTACCCAAGCTGCACAGCAGCCGTGCCTGGCCAGGGACCTCACACAGCCCAATATGTACACTTGATCTCTGACCTTTCTTGTTGCTTCTGACTTGTCTGGTGGTCAGCAAGCAGCGGCTGAGCTGATGGATTTAGATCTGCTCTTCTTGCTCAGGTGCTGTGAGGCTATGACATGCCAGTGCAGTCTGTCTGACATGCTCCTGGTTTGCTCTCCTTTATGGAACCACTTGCCCTTGCTGCTCTCTGACAGCATGATGTTACATCAAGTGCTGTTGGCTTCAAGGATAACCCAGGCTGGTTTCTCTGGTCATGCTCTACAGCCAGTTCCTAGTTTCCTAGCTCTGCTCTGGACAGGGCCTCCTGCACCATGACAGCACATTCCTCCTGCACCTGGTGCTCACTGTGAGAGTGTTGTAAGAAGCACTGCTGCTCCCCTTTTACCCAGTGTTGCAGCCAGGACACCACTGGTGGGCTGAGAACTCATGCACCAGGGAAACAGCAAGAGAAGCAGATAAAACTGGTTTGTATTGATGTGGGTAAAGATGCTCACACTGGGGGACTGGCGGTTTGTGAAATTCAAGAAAACAAGTGATGGAAACAACCAGGCAATTTTATACAACTCAGCAGGTAAGTCTTGATTTCATTACACTACAATGTATTAGGATTCAAAAGTATTGAATTTCAAATGCTCAGTGTAAGTCACATCGCTTACACTGCATTAGAATGCTGATACCAGTAAAACTAATAAAGTTAACCCAGACTGAAAGAATGTGGCTCTTCTTGCACAATCATAAATCAAAGCAGCGCATTGCTGTTCTCCCCAGCAAAGAGTTACAGCATGGACAGATGGCACTGCCACCAATTAGTACTAATAAAAGGACAACCCCCAGCACCCTGAACTAATTTGGAACCATCTCTATGGAATTAAAAGCACTACCCACATTTTATCTTTTTCAGTATATTAACACACCAAAACCTAACTGGGAACTGATAAATACAGCAAACAAGAGGAGTTTGCTATCAAGGGCAGTGCTCAGCATACTTGTGATTTCAGAGAAGTTTTTGCCCCAAGGACTGATGCAAAGCCCTGAAAGTGTCATCTGCTAAAGGTCTGGCATGTCCTCCAGGGTGCAGAGCTTTACTTTATGGGGTTGGGGTTTTTTTTTTTGGGGGGGGAGGGTTTGAAGGGAGGTGGTCTGTCACTGAAGTTAATTGCAGGGGTTTTGTATTAATAGAGCAGTGATAGTTGCTGCCACCTGGTGAGCACTAAAATAAAAGAAACAGAGCTGAGATGGGAAAGTGAGTAATTCACTGGTGAACTCGGTTGGCTTCTGTTGAACAAGCTCCTTGTGTGACCTGTGGAGTCATCCTCCAAGTTCTGTTGATTATGTTATTCTTATTTTAATTCCTTAGCATGCTTGATAATGCACTTATTTCACAGTTTATCATGCAATCACAGAATGTTTTGGGTTAGAAGGGACCTTAGAATCATAGAATCATAGAATAGTTAGGGTTGGAAAGGACCTTAACATCATCCCGTTCCAACCCCCCGGCCATAAGCAGGGCACCTCACACTAAACCAGGTCACCCAAGGCTTCGTCNATCATAGAATCATAGAATAGTTAGGGTTGGAAAGGACCTTAACATCATCCCGTTCCAACCCCCCTGCCATAAGCAGGGACACCTCACACTAAACCATGCAACCCAAGGCTCTGTCCAACTTGGATTTGAACACTGCCAGGGATGGAGCACTCACAACTTCCCTTGGGCAACCCATTCCAGTGCCTCATCACCCTCACAGGAAAGAATTTCTTCCTCATATCCAATCTAAACCCCCCCTGTTTAAGTTTGAACCCGTTACCCCTTGTCCTGTCACTACAGTCCCTAATGAAGAGTCCCTCCCCAGCATCCCCATCGTCCCTCTTCAGATACTGGAAGGCTGCTAGGAGGTCTCCACGCAGCCTTCTCTTCTCCAGCCTGAACAGCCCCAACTTTCTCAGCCTGTCTTTGTATGGGAGATGCTCCAGTGCCCTGATCATCCTCGTGGCCTCCTCTGGACTTGTTCCAACAGCTCCATGTCTTTTTTATGTTGAGGACACCAGAACTGCACACAATGCTCCAGATGAGGTCTCATGAGAGCGGAGGAGAGGGGCAGGATCACCTCCTTCGACCTGCTGGTCACGCTCTTTTTGATCTAGTTCAAACCCCCCTGCCATGGGCAGGGACACCTTCCACGGGCAGGGACACCTTCCACTAGGGCAGGTTGTTTCAAGCTCTCTCCAACCTGGCCTTAAACACTGTCAGAGATGGGGCAGCCACAGCTCCTCTGGGCAACCTGTCCACGTGTCTCACCAGCTTCATAGGGAAGAACTTCCTCATACCTACCTTACCTACCCTCTGTCAGTTTAAAGCCATTCCCCCTTGTCCTGTCAGTATATGCCTTACAAAAAGTCCCTCTCCAGATTTCTTGTAGGGCTACTTTAGGTACAGGAAGGCTGATACAAGGTATCCCTGGAGCCTTCTCCAGGCTGAAGAATGCTGTATGAATATGCTGGATATATTATTCTGGATAAAAACAATTAAATATGTCAGGTATCTAAAATTCAATCCTGGTTCACTTAACAATGGTAGTTTTTATTTTTTTTATTATTATTTTTAAGCAATGCAACTATTTTCTATTTCTATAAACTAGAAGTCTATCCAGAGAAACAAAGTGCTGTGCTGGTTGTTCCTGTGGACTTGGTAAGGGAGAAAGGTGACTTGGTCAATAGAACAAGCTAACAGTTGTATTAATCATGACAAACTGATTTTTCTCTGAAACACTGGTAATAAATACATGGTTGTGATGCTGTACTCTTCCCTTAGGTGGTGAAGGTCCCTTGACTAAATTACATTGTCTACCTGAGAGATCTGTCAGGCAGAGTATTTAATAATTAAAAGTATAAACTGCCACTAATAAATGTCAGATGAATGCGTGGAGGTTCTTTTAGATCAAGCAGTACTACATTCAATCATCTTAAATTACAGAACAGCTTTATTAAAGGAACCACAGTACATTTTCCCCTTTCCATACAGTGTTTTTGCTTGCCTCTCTCCCTACCACTGGGTGTTTTATTGTTCCCCAAGAGGGGTCAGCTGGGTCCTCTTCCTGAGCAGTTACAGTTAATTCAGGTGGTTTAAATGATGCTTTTCCAAGTGCTTCACCACACATTTGTCAATACTAAATTTCTCCTGCCATCATGTTGTCTATTCACTTTGCTTTGTTAGTTTGCAAAGGTCACATATCTTGAGCCTGTGAACAATGATCTGTAAATCACTGCAAGCTCCTCAGATCCTTCTGGCAATTTACACTGGTGGAAGGCAGTCAGGACAACTGCCCAGCAACTGCTGGGCACCTTCTAACTGAATATAAATCCCAAAATTGTTCACCCTTCAAAGAACCTTTTCTGTCTTAAACATGAGATTTCACATATACTGACCTTGCCAGTGCTCACAGCACCACTTTTGTACTTCCTAGGGAATTTCCTTATATCCTGCCATTTTGTTCACCGTCTTTGTCCATGTTCCAGTGTTTAGGGAGGTATTATTGTGCTCCTTGAGATAGCAGAACACAGCAGTCAAACACTGAAGATCAACCCAGCCATATCACAAAGCATTCTCAGATTCATAGAATAGTTAGGGTTGGAAAGGACCTTAACATCATCCAGTTCCAACCCCCCTACCATAAGCAGGGACACCTCACACTAAACCATGCCACCCAA
>NDXB01006574.1:51731-65634 GCA_002631895.1 Agapornis roseicollis | reverse complement strand
GTAATTCCTAGTCAATATCTGGTGACTGCTCCTGGATTTGTCACTAATCATAAAGTAGAATCAACTCGTAACATCACAACAGCACTGAAGAACAAATTGCCTTTTACAAAATCCTGCTACTTCAGAGAGTATTCTTTATCTGTAGAACAAAAGTACACTTGGTCAAAAGGATCCCATGATGAAAAGTTTCCACAGATGTTGTAAATCCAGAGACTATCCTTCCAACTGTGTTCTGTTTTTGAAAGTCATTTCATCACAAGGTATGATCTGCAACACTGATTCCAAACTAATACACAATCCATACAAACACACACCACCACCAATTCCATACAAATTCCTGATGCCTGAGGGAAAATAACTGAAAACATGGCATAACTCCATTACAATTCCTGGCCCTAAAGACAGGGAGATGCTAATAGCTCCTTTGATTTCAGCAGACATCCATCATACATCAACAGTGTCATTTGATAGGAACTGAGATATGACTGTGATGAACAGTACTGGTGTAAAACCCACACTGTCACATAGAAGCAGTACAAAACTTAGGAAACCAGAGCATCCCACACACTTGAAAATTACACCTTTAAAGCAATTTTAACTGATATATTAAATCCATCTAATTTTGAAAACATTCTGTATGTACTTCAGGACAATAATAAAGCTTAGAAAAATGTTCCTCCAATGACTATCTCCTGAGTACTTACTTACTATACGCCTCTCTATATCCTTTCACCCATTCCCTCTTCTTTTAGAATAAAACCACCTGTCTCTATTAATCTAACTACATTGTAAGATTTTTCCTGCTTTTGATACCATCTCAGTATGAGTAACTGAAGTCTAGAGATGACACGTTATGCCCATTCATTTGACTGCCCTCCAAATAAACACCTTCATTTCTCTGGAATGGGTTGCCCAAGGAAGTTGTGAGTGCTCCACCTCTGGCAGTGCTCAAAGCCAGGTTGGGTGAAGCCTTGGGTGGCATGGTTTAGTGTGAGGTGTCCCTGCCCATGGCAGGGGGGTTGGAACTAAATGATCTTAAGGTCCTTTCCAACCCTGACTATTCTATGATTAAAAAAAAATTCTACCATACACAGAAAGTCACTCAAACCATGTCATCACCAGCACGTTGTTCTTTCAGTTCTGCCTGTAATATTTTATCTGCTACTAAGATTACAAAAGCAGAAACAGCTTAGGGAAGTGTGACAAACCCAGGGAGGTGCTCAAAGGAATCTAGCCAAACACCTGTTTTTCCTTACACATGTACAAATCTTCTTTGTATTAAATTTGATTGGACCTTTACAACAGAGTAATTTATAAAATCAATTAACAGGTGGAAGTTGGAACATAGATGCACAGTGGCTGTTGTCAAGACTGCCTTTGAGATTTGCTCCATTCCAAGATACCTGTTCTCCTCACTAAATACAT
This sequence comes from Agapornis roseicollis, assembly GCA_002631895.1. Taxonomy (NCBI): domain Eukaryota; kingdom Metazoa; phylum Chordata; class Aves; order Psittaciformes; family Psittacidae; genus Agapornis; species Agapornis roseicollis. The sequence continues at coordinate 64,209 of NDXB01006574.1, read as the reverse complement.
TGGAGCAGCTCCTTTGGATACTTGTCATGAGCCAAACCCCTCTGAGCAGCAAGCCACCCTCATACCATGTAACACCTGGGGTGACCTCCAGCTCAGTAGCTGTCCCTCAGTCTTTGTGCAAAGGCCTCTTCCATACACTGCAAAATATGTTCAACATCCTATATCATGCTGGTTCACAGCAGGTGCCTTAACATAGCACCAGCCCTTGGACTTGTTTTGGGCTTGGGGAAGGGCAGTTCAGGGTTTTTTTTCTTGGGGTTTTGTTACTATTGTTGGTTTTGGTTGGTTGATTTGGTTTTTAAACCATTTGAGAAGCACTTCTCAAGGCTGTTCCAGAACCTCTGAGCAGAGACCTATACAGTCATGCTCTACTTCTTTCCTCTCCAAGTCCACAAGAGAAGACATTGTCCTCAGTCTCCTGGAAGTCTTGCATGCTCCTTTTCTGGGCCTCCTTTCCCCTGATTTTAGTGCTTTAAATAAAATGTAAAGCAAATTAGATGTCACATGATTTGAAACAAAGCATTAAGAATTGTATGGTCAGCCATACAAACCACCAATCCATGCCATCACAGCCTGATGTCAGCCTCTGTGACACATAAAGGGCTGGAGGCTGCTTAAACAGTGTTGGAAGATTAGGCTGGAAAAGGAAAAGCTATCTGGTGTTGTCCCATTCTCTTGGCCTTTGGAGTGGTTTTAGAAGTAATGTAAAACTTTCTCCTGGACTCCGTCTGGGAAGATATCCAGTCATCCCATTACAGAAGGGATTACAGGAGCAAACTAGCATGCAGCAAGGATGACAGGAGTAGTCAGGGAATGATCCAATGAACCAACAAAATGCTCAGATACACCACTTTGAACACATGCATTTCTTCTTGGTTTGGTTTTTTTTTTTTTTTTTAATGAGACAATCAAGATAAAATGTGCTGGAAAGCCATGGATGTTATTCCACTGCTCTAGAACAAATTGAAAAATGCCTAATCAACCTTTTTATTTATTTTTTTTTTATAAATACCAGCCCAAGATAGGGAATATAGAGAACCTACAACCTAAGAAAACCACAGAATTACAAGAGAAACAAGCAATACTTTGTGCATTTCAATTTCAATACAAACCTACCAGTTCTAGACACTTTATGTTCTGTATGTCTGATATTTCTATAATGCTAAAGCAGCACTGCTTAAGTATCCTATTTACATTGTCTTTTTTGCTTGTTTATTGGGGAGCGGGGGTTGTTTGGTTTTGGTTTTTTTTAAAGATCTAGTAAAGATTTTCTCTCAAGCCCTAACATGGAACAGTGCTAAAATCAAAAACATCACAGTGAGAAGTAAATTTTTAAGCATAAATCGTATGAATGACATTTTTTCTACAAAAGGAAGAACTAGCAAACTACTAAACTACGGCAGGTAAAACTACTTACTCTTCATGCAAAATAAATTCAATATTTTCTGGAGAAACCTGTCCTGTCACAGGATGTCTAAATGACGTGGTCTGCTGATTATGGCTGAAATGAAAAAAGGGAAANTTCCTTCCAAAACTCTGTAAGAAAGGACAATATATATCAACACGAGTACTATCCTGAAATGTTTAAGCTGTTCATCATGCTCAACCACCTGCCGTTTGGGAAGGCTCTTTACTAAGTCTAAGTGGAAATAATGGGAAAAAAAAAAAAAGGAAAAAAAAAAAAAAAAAAGAAAAGAAAAAAGAAATTAATATTGCTAAATATGGTAAAATACATCTATGATCTCTAAAGGGAAGAGCTTTTTACATTGAAGCTTTCCTGCTGCTACTCCAGAAATGAAACATATTTCTGATATATTTTTAAGAAATGTTTTCAGCTCCTTCCTGCATTCTTGTTGCCTTTGCCAATGACACACTGTACCATTTAATTATTAAACAGGGTAATGTTTTAAAAGTAAGCTAGTTGCAATCCTCAGTTAGGGAGACAGTTGAATTTATGATTATCTACACCTGATGGTTAGCAAATTATTTAAACATAACATAGACATTACACCACATAAATTACTGATTTGTTCTTCTGTAAATGTCACAGACTAGAACCAGTAAAATAATTAAAAATGTCACTTGACATTTTACACAACTTGTAATATTTAATAAGATCACTGATAGATTTTGTTGCATGCTTTTTTTTTTTCCCCCCCTAGTATGGTATTTTTTCAATGTTATTTTCCTTACACCTCAATGCAGAGGTTCATATAACTTTTGCTGTTCAGCTGCATGGCGAATATAAAACAACATAATTTAATATTCACCTGAGTTGAATTAGAGTCTGGACTTTCCATCAACTGACCCTTCAGGGTACTATCCAGATGTTTTGCAATGCTCAGTGAAATAGTCCTATCCATTAAAGACAATTATTGTATCTGTATAACTGTACCCATATAATGCAAAAATACAGAGTGAAGAAAGCTTATTTCAAGATAAACTGATAGTCTTCCCTCCTCTCCAAAGTCAGTAATATCAATTAACTGTATAGAGAACACAAGACAATTTCTAGATTCTCATACGTCATAAGCCCTTTATTATGCAGGCCTGTTGAAAGAAACATCTATAAAACCCTATAAAAATCACAAATTTTAAAGAAATAAGAAACTGAAGTTCTTACTTTGGCTAGAATTAGAAAGGTTGTGGCTGACAGCAGTTAAGGAGACTAAGAATTATATAAAGTAACAAACCAAGAGCTCACTTATTTAAGATTCTGATTTTTTATGGGTTTAGTTCACACTAATTAGGTAAACAACATCCAAAACTAGAATTCCCATCAAATGCAGAAAAATATTATTGAGTATATTCAGAAAACAAACATATAAGACCTCAAAGAGCCAAAAATGAACACTTCATCATTTCTTATTTTTTTATTTTTTTTCATTCTAGTGAAGATTTGGGTTTAACTGTCTAGCACTGCAGGATTCCCACCAGGAATAGAATAAGCTATAAAGAAATACTTTGGGGTTTCAAAGTAATGAAATTCCAAAGCAATAACACTCTTCCAGTAAAGGACAGCTAAAAATCAAGCAGCTCATGCAGCCATAACATTCAAATGTAAATAGTTCAAAACATGCCTTGATTTAAAAAAAACAAACACAACCTTGCAAAACACACCACCATAAGCAACCACCCAATGCAATAAACACACACACCTCCAAAAACAAAACAAATAGAAAAAAAACCAAAACAAATAGCAAACCCCACCAGCAAATCAAACAAACCACAATCACACCAACAAATTGCTCACATAAAGTCCCACTTACACCAGGAATGGCAGTGGATGTTTTCTGTGTTATGAACTTTTCACCCCTTTTTCCAATATGCCTTGCTACAAGATGTTGTATATAAGGGACCAATAAAGTTAACATTTTCAATAATAAACTAAAAGCTGTGACAACTTATGTTACATAGAGAGGACTTTTTCCAGCCTCACCTATTGCAAAAATCCTAACCCTACAGCCACCAAAAACTGTGAACAAGATATTACTTCATTAACTACCCCATGTCATCAGCAACAGCATTCACTCCCTAGGCTGGTGAGAACTGGCTACAGAGGTGGGTTAATGAAGTTCCTTTGCAGTTTCTAACTCTTCAGTTTTCCTTTGAAATGAGATCAGGAGAACGTATTTGCATTAAGCCTGCAGTGTAACGTACAAAGCAACCATCACCTTTTTCTCACAAAAGGACTGCGGAGTATTGTTTTCTGAACAAGTATTTTTATGTGAGTTCATATTTTAATTTTGGGTATACAGCCAAAGAAACAAACAGAAACTTGAAGATGTTTTCAAGGAAAATAATACATAAGTGGAAAAATAATATTTATCACGCAGTCCCGTTTTAAGCTGAAAGTCTTTCCTTTCAAATCAGAACTGACGCAGTCTGTTTAACCTCTGATATTTAGGCTAGGAGTACTAACTAAAATGCAGATACATTGTTAGCTTTAAAAACAAAAGTACCTTGTCAGATTTATTCTCTAGAGGCAAACTGTCAAGAAGCTCTCATCTGAAGGCTTCTGTCATTAACAACTCACTCTTCAGTTAAGACTAAGAAAATGGATTATATTCCAGAAGTCACAGGTTATTTAGGAAATTAAGTTATCCATTATACCACACTAGCACTTTTACAAATGTTTTATTATTTCCCATGAAATAAATTCACCAAGCCTTCCAAAGGTGAATTAGTCCTGTTGCTGGAATTAAAGAGCAAGTCCATTCCTAACAGACTAAATATTACTTGCCAATAATAAATACTACAGCTGGAAAGTAAACATTTCTTAAATATCTGAACAACTGCATTTTGGGACAAGTTTTGCACTTTGAATAGTAAAAGCAGTGAAACAGAAGGATAATTTCTTTACTACATAAAATGCACCTGGTGATTCACAGCCAAGGAGAAGGAATGCAAAAACAAAACTTTCTGCAAATCTGCAGCTTCAATACTTATGATTTGACTGGGAAGACAGAAATTAAACCACTGCCACTAACAGTTAGTGTTGCAGATACATAGTAATTTATTTGAACTTGAAAAGTGAGAGTTTAAGTGTTTTACCTCACAGGATTCATTAAGTGTAAGCACTACTATTTAAAACAGTCTATGCAACAGATGGCTAATGCCCTGCAACAAGGAATTATATAGCAGGGAGATTTTTGTCTACAATGAGAGCAGTCGAACACAGAAGAGGTTGCCTAGCAAGACCGTGGAATCTCCATCCTCAGAAAAAATCCAAACCATGGCCAGGTAAGACCCTGAGCAACTGAATGGAACTTTGTAAGTTGGTTCCAACCTTAAGTTGGCCTAGCTCTGAACACGAGCGGCTGGGTCAGATGAGGTCCAGAGGTTCTTTCCAACTTAAACTATTCTGTTCTGTCATTCTGTGCTCCTCCATCCTTCTCTGCAAATATAATTTAAATCTTATAATACCTTTGAAGCCTTCCCAGTATTTAAATAGACACATTCTGAAAATATCAGTAGTACCTCATTTTGATCAGAACAAGAGAAACTGTAAAATTAGACTTACAGATTTAGATTTTGGTTTTTGTTGTTGTTTTCATATCCTTTAAATATTTGCTTCAGAGTAACACCTGCTTACACAAAAATAATTACAATAACGTCTCCAGTGGTAGTGACCCAGTAAACTTGTTGCAGTGAAAGTTCTCCTTCCTTTCCAAGCACAAACCAAGACTTAGCCCAGTTGTTCTCCAGACACATCAGCCAATCAAGCCTCTCAGTAGTTCCTCCAAATAGCAACCGCTGAATGTGTTTCTATTGCCCAGAAATCTACCATTTATAATAGGCACAATAAATGAGCCTTAATAAAAGGACACAGTATGCTGCTTTACTCTTCATGCCCCCCCTTTATTTTTTAATCTCCCACTAGAGAAAACAAAACTGGGAAAGCTTATGATGCATCACCATGTGAATTCTGAACACTGTGTAACTTGCATTGGTACACAACCATGGTTGTGAAATGCCATGCTAACTTTTCTAGTAAAACTATGAATTTTTTTGTGTGATAAATTATGCAATTTTCCCTAGTAATCATCTTTTAATTTTAACAGTTTTGTATTACTCTGATTTCGTATAATTATTGATCAACTTAAACACCAAGGCAAAGCAAGTATAAAAACATCAAAAATTCATGCAAAAATTATATTCACTAGCATCTACCACTACCATCATTATTAAATTACACTATAGACCATGTAAAAGTACTTCTGAATTTCAAAATTACTGAACATCATTTTCCAAGGCTTGCTCTTGATTTGTGTCCTGGGTTCAGCAGCAGCAGTCATTTTTTCTCCTTCTTAGTAGCTGGTGCAGTGCTGTGTTTTTGACTTTTAGCCTAGGAACAGTGCTGATAACACCAATGTTTTTAGTTATTGCTCAAATGTTTAGTCTGACCAAGGACTTTCTGAGTCCATGCTCTGCCAGGGAGGAGGGGAAGCTGGGAGGAAGCAGAGACAGGGCACCTGACCCAAACTAGCCAAAGAGGTATTCCGTACCACAGCACGTCATGCCCAGGATGTAACTGAGAGTTACCCAGAAGGGCTGGTTCACTGCTTGGTTGGGCTGGGTATCGGCAGGTGGTGTTGTATTCTCTCCCCTTGTTTTTTCCCTTATCATTATTGTTATTGGTGGTAGCAGCAGTGATTTGTATTATACCTTAGTTACTGGGCTGTTCTTATCTCAACCCCTGGGAGTTACATTCTCCGGGAGCAGGGTGGGGGAAGAAAGGTGGGGACTGAGTGAGAGGGCTGTGTGGCTGACTTACGGCCTGGGCTTAAACCACCACAGTTTTTAATAGTTAAGACTCAGACTTTTCATAATAGAGTCACAGTTCAAACACCAGTTTTTTCTCATTAGATACTACAAGACAAATTCTACCATTTCACAGCATGCGTACACAACATTTACAAATTTAAGTGTGGGCAGTCACCCACTGCTTTAAGACCGATGTACTATAGCAGTTTGGAAAGAATCAAGGCCTTCAGGATGTGAACAGTGTTATCTGGCTAACATTAGCCAAATGTGAAAGCATGCTGTTTGAGCACCTACTGTAATTTTTTAAGTTGTCCCTGGGTTCAGGGGGTGGAACCAGATAACCTTACAAAGTGGATGATTACTCCTGCTGGGTGGATGGGAGTGCACAGACAGATACCTATATCTTATGATATAACACCTTTCTGCTCACCATCTGAATACATCTTAAAACATTTCTCACGTGTTGATTAAGCAAGTCTGCAAATTTTACATTGCCTGTCCTTTGTTTGCACTAACCTAACCTTCAGTATGATGAAATTTAAGTGATTTAAGCACAGAAAAACTACACAATTACAATCTAGTTTCCATTCTCATAGTGCAATTGACATAGGCAGGCATTTTTAACTGCATGGATCATTTTGCAGAACTCCTAATTAACATGACCTTAACATGACTTCACCTATTCAGGGGGTTGTGTTTTTCTCTTTTTTTTCTTTTCTTTCATTTCATTTTGTATTGGAGTCAAAGCTAAGTTTTAATTAACTTTTGGACATGATTGGTGCTGATGACCTTCCATTTGAAGTCAAGAGAGTTTATAGATTGCCTCTAGAGTAATCTACATGCCCAGGCAGATGAAGTTGAAATCTACAAATCAACTACTGATTGAATCTACATCACATTAACAAATCTATAGTTGCAAGAAAAATTCATGTTGTCATTGGACAGACTGTTCTATAAATTATTATAAGCCTTTTTTAGAGTACTTATTTTCCACATAGGCTGATGTTTTTACACTTACCTGCAAGACCAAATAAGAGTGAACACCTTTATGTTGAATTCGCCATTGATGATAGTTATGCAGGAGCACCACATTTCTATGGGGAGTTACCGGTATAAAAGTAGAACTCGTACAGTGAAGAACTGCTGTTCAACCAGGAAACTGATGCTCCAAACAGGAGAAAATGCTTGTATTCAACCAGGCAAACAGCCAGGTATACTATGCTTTATTTCATAACATAGCTCTGAAATACATCAATAGCTTCAAAATAGTTCTACTATTGCCTTCCGAGTATCTTTTAGATACTTGCTTTCAGAATTGGCTAGAAAGAATATCAATGAGTAGTCCAACAAAATCAGTGCCATCAAAGTTCTGCAAATAATGATATTAGAAGAAAAATGCAGTGTAATACAGATATAATTTAGAAGAATTGACAACAAAACCAAAAAATTGTATTACACAAGGAATAGCACCACTTCAAGCTGGAAGCACACAAAACCCCATCTTCTCGAGATACTAAACGTTATCCCTATTTCAAAATAATAGAATGTCTTCTCAGAATTTCAGGAAAATCCTTGCTGCACTGTAATCAGTGTCTGGGAGACCTTCTTAAGGCCAAAATTTCACTCCTTTACACAGTGTTTTAACCTATAAAATACTGCATGAGAATCACAAAGTGATTCTTTCAAATCTCACATCCTCCTCCTCAGGCTATCACCCTGAGAATTCAAAAGTGTTTTGTTAATGAGTTAGAATACAATTCTGTAACTATCTTGAGCAGCAATGTCTGTGACTACAATCAGTCAACACAAGAGCCTGTGCTCATACAGACAGCAAAGGGGACAGCTGGCATGACATCAGATTAGATCACAAACTGACAATCATGCTCTCAAATAGCATCCTTCCTTCTACCTAGGTTACTTATGATAAGGTAAAAAATGAGCTGCAAGCTCCTTTGTAACTAAGTCAATTTTTTTTCCCGTCTTAATGAACTACCAAAAATAATTTATACTACCCAATAGTAATATTGGCAGGAAAGGTTTTGCTGTTAATGAACATCCTTGTTAGAACAGCTTTAATAAATCAATGGTAAGCTAATATGAAAAATGCCACAGAATCACTACAGAGATATTCCATCACTAAAAAAATAGATAAAAAGATGAATATACTATCATCACAGGATCATCACAGACTTCCATAAGTAATATAGGCTCAAGTCATCTGCTTATTCTCATTTCCTTTTGACGCATATCAGGAAGCAACATCAGGTTTTTATTGACTCACAAAAACCACATTCAAGTAATTTGAAATTAAGGAAGTGTGTTAAAGTTTTAAAGACAAGGAACTCCTTAGAAAACAGAACATTCCTGAAAAGTAAAATTTGATTCTATTTCCATACTTCTACAGTTTTAGGAAAATTATAGTCTCTGCCTTCAAAATTGAAAACTAAATTTAAAAATTCTCTGATCACAGAAAAATAAAAAGTATAAAGGTAAATCCTCACATTATTATATCACATCATCTTAATTCAGGCTTGGAACTCACTTAAGACTATTCCTTTCTTTCCCACTAAAGTATTTGAAGATTGTCACGTAATTCTCCATCAAACTCCAAAATAAAAACTAGTACCTTTAAAACTATCTATCTAAATTAATTTAGAACTTTACTACCTAATAAAAGCAATCTTTTAGAGACAATGAAAAATCACTAATGTCACAATGTGAACAGCAGACTCCATTGATTGTACATTCCTTACAGGTAGCATGTGAACATCTAAGCCAAAGCTTAAAGTTTGAAATGGAAATAGGAGTAGATCCAACAGTAAAATACAGGCATTTGTGATATAAATATATACTTGTATACACTCATATGTATAGTCATATATACACATATATGCATATATGGTGTATATATATTATATATATATATATATATACACACACACATCCTCTTGTGTCTAATGCTGGCAGAGATATTTCAGCAATAACTATGACTTTTATAGGATTAAAGGGTTGGGACAAACGGTCCCAACAGTCCAATTTCATGCAGCAACTCTGAAAACAGATGCTCATGTAGAAAGCAAGGTGGGTTTTTTTAATCAAACATTTTGGGAAATATGGAGGTATTTGATTTTCCACTGGGGGTCACTGGTATGACAGGAAAGCAGCAACTTAACTTTTTCACTACTCAATTTTGTACTACACATAAAGCAGCATTTGCCCTAAAGCCATTCACACAAAAGAACTATGTGTAAACCTAATGTAACCGCCTTACAGTAGCAGAGCTGCAGAACAGTTAGATGTGAAATGCTGCTATAAACCAACCCTGCCACAAGGCAACAACATACAGAAAGCAACATGTGACATTATTTATTTCTTCTGGATCTGATACACAAACTAAATTAATAAATTCATTAACAACAAAAAAAGTAATGATTACATCCATGGCAGTGTTCAGAGCCAGGTTGGACAGAGCCTTGGGCAACATGGCCTAGGGTGAGGTGTCCCTGCCCATGGCAGCAGGCTGGAACTAAATAATCTTAAGGTCCTTTCCAACCCTAACTATTCTATATCACTAAGTAATATGATTAAAACACCCTGGGTAGAAGTAGCATACCCTTAAATTCCAATGTCAACCACAATTTAAAGAGTTTGGTGAGGAAGCCATAAAACAGGGATTGCCATATAAGTGTAGTATTTTGGGAGAAGTACTTAAGGGAAGCTTTACATAAAAAAAGTATTTCACTCAATTTTTAAGCCATAACAAAACTGTTCAAAATGAAAGAGATATTCATATGCATAATAGCTAAAATTCCCAATGGACACTGAATTCCCTCAGCAGTCCTACTTGAACACATTTTACATTGCTGCAAAGACTTACATAATAATAGACACTATGATCCATGTTCTTCTAAACATGAAAACAAAGGCAAGTTTTCCAGCATTCATCTTTCATCTAAGTAACAAGCCATACAGTGAAGAAAGCTGAAACAATTTAAGACATCTATGAAAACCGAATAAAACAGCTTCCAAAAAACTTTATTCCTCTGCCATGTAAGACATATAACCTCAAAATGTTTCCTCTTCATCGGCTTTTTAATGATGAAGACAGATTTCAGCTTCTTAAGACAAGCACACTTCTGGTGCATAGTAAGAAGAAGTGATTATCAGAGGACAATACTGCAGACTGAACTTTGCTGTGTGGTGTGCCCTTGGACAATATGGAAACACACTACCCCTTTCCCTAAAATTGAAATGTTTTATCTACATCCGATACCATGGGAATGAAGTTTTAATCAAATATTGTTTTCTTACAAAATCACATGTGGCTAGAACAGAATTACAGAATTACAGCTGCTACCCATCAAGTTCTCTCAGGGCTACAGTCTAGAATACTCTACCTAATTCCAAACCTCCTTGTACTGGAAACACGTCATCAAACTGACGCAAATTCAACATAGGTGCACCAAGACAGTCAGGAGTGCTAGGCAGAGGCTGAAGGAGCCAGGTTTGCTCAGCCTGGAGAAAGAACAGCTTCAGGGGGTCCCACCAACAGCCTGCTGCAAGAAGGTAATCAAGAAGTCTCTTCACAGTAGTGCACAATAGGAGTACAAGAGAGAGCAGACACAAATTGAAACAGGAGAGCTTCAGACTGCATGTAGGAGAGTTTTTCACCATCAGGATACGAAGATATATCATAAGGATGGTAAAGTACTGGAACAGGTTGCCCAGAGAGGTTGTGTAGTCTCCACAAGGTTTTCAGCACCTGAGAGAAAAAGACTTGAGCAATCCTGTCTGACTTCACTACCAACCTTGCATTGAGCAGGAGCACTAGGGACCTCCTCAGGTCTCACCCAAACCAAATTGTCCTATTACCATAAGGTTGGGTACAGTTCCTGTTTCTATCATAAAGTGAAAAAAGAAAAAAAAAAAAGACCCAAACAAACAAAATAAAAAACCCCAAACCACGCAGTCAAAACACACACACCCAAAAGTTTCACAGAATAGAATAATGCAAAAACTCCACATCACGTAGGGATTAAAACTCAAAATAGCATTGCATTAAAACCTGGTTTCTTCCTTCAACCTTTAACAACACCATGAATTACTTTACCACCAAATAATTAAATCCAAAGTCTACATTTTACCAGTAAGTATTCCATGAAAGAAGAGAATTTATGTAGCCTGAGTTCCTGTGGCTATGTGCTTCTTATCTTACAGGACACATGTTCCAACCAATGCCTCTCCTGTGGTTAAGGTCATTCAAAATGGGCATGGGTCTGTCACAGTCCCTCTCTAGCCCTACTCAAACCCTCTACTGCTTCACAATCATAGAATCACAGAATAGTTAGGGTTGGAAAGGACCTTAAGATCATCTAGTTCCAACCCCCCTGCCATAAGCAGGACACCCCACACTAAACCATGCCATCTAAGGCTTCGTCTAACCCGGCCTTGAATACTGCCAGGGATGGAGCATTCACAACTTCCTTGGGCGACCCATTCCAGTGCCTCGCTACCCTCACAGGAAAGAATTTCTTCCTTATATCCAATCTAAACCTCCCCTGTTTAAGTTTGAACCCATTACCCCTTGTCCTGTTACTACAGTCCCTAATGAAGAGTCCCTCCCCCCCTATAGGCNCCTCCCCTGTTTAAGTTTGAACCCATTACCCCTTGTCCTGTTACTACAGTCCCTAATGAAGAGTCCCTCCCCAGCAGCCCTATAGGCCCCCTTCAGATTCTGGAAGGCTGCTAGGAGGTCTCCATGCAGCCTTCTCTTCTCCAGCCTGAACAGCCCCAACTTTCCCAGCCTGTCTTCATACAGGAGGTGCTCCAGTCCCCTGATCATCCTCGTGGCCCTCCTCTGGACTTGTTCCAACAGCTCCATGTCCTTTTTATGTTGAGGACACCAGAACTATACACAATACTCCAAGTGAGGTACTGACTGTAATCCTTCAGACACCAGGACAAAGAATAAACAAGGACATTAGTATCATATTTGCTGAAGTACAGTTTAATATGAAGAAATCACAGTTCTCACAGTGAACACCTATTCTTGTGGGTTGGCTGTTCATGTTTACTGGCACATATGCTAATCAATGTTCCTTCATTAGTAACTAACTCTTTCAGCCTATCTTGTGGTTGATTCTAGAACAGTTCAAACTCTATTCATATTCAGCTCAAGCCAGGAAAAAAAAAAAAAAAAAAAAAAAAAAAA
>NDXB01006574.1:27516-51673 GCA_002631895.1 Agapornis roseicollis | reverse complement strand
AGTAATGATCATCCAAATAATAAAAGAAGGGGAAAATGCCACCCAAAGAAAAAAAAAAAAAAAAAAAAAAAAAGGCAACAAAGTTATTTCCTTTGGCTTATGTGATTCCTCACAGTTTAAGAGGAGTTTCTCCTTCCCCAATTTCATTCAATTCACTATGTTGAATAAAACAATGATGCATCTCCTCCAAATTTAAATGCATTTGTAAAATATTTTTTTCTTATCAAATCTTCATATAAAATGGACTATAGTACTCTTGAAAGGCACATAACATCAAGCTTTCGCTTGAAAAGATTACTAATACAAGATCATCTTGCCTAGAGCAACAAGTATAAATTAACAGACTCTTCAGAGCTTTGAATTACACACCTACTGGTGTCTTTTCTTTCCAAAGAAGCCCAGCACATACAGCACTGGAATACTGGCACATATGAAAACCATGATCAGCATCAGTTCACAGAACACTACTATAAGCCACATACAAATCCAGACCAACCCAGAGTCAAATTTAAGCAATTATTTGCACTGTCAAAGACTAGTAATTCTGAAATTAAAAGAAAATGTAACAATCAGATTAATCATGCCCTATAATCAATTACTGTGTATTAATCACACTCATACCTCATACCACATAAAATGGTTCTTAGGCCAAAGCTATTAAGTGGATAAAACCTTACTAAAATGTTATTTCCCCAAATGCTTCTATCATATAAGTTATCCACTGTGTACTGAGAAACCCACTACAATTCACAGCCTAAAACTAATTCCAGATTAACATTTTAGGGATTGGAACGGTAAAATAGACACAGAAGATTCCTTTTTTAGATTATGCATAGAGTTAATAAATTATCCACAAATGTCTTTTAAATTCAAAAACATCAACAGAAAAAAAGCTATCAGTTGTTGATGACTTCAGTCAAACTTGCTCAAAGAAATAACTCATCCTTATGTAGATGCAGAAATACTCAATGGTTCCAAGTCCCAAGACACGCAGAGAAAATCCTAAGACATTTCCAAACAATCACAGAAATTTCGCTATAGAGTATTCCCTTTGGCATCTATAAAATGGAAAATATGATAAAATATACATAACACTACTAAGAAAAACTTTATACAAAACCAACCAACCAAAAAGTATTAAGATATTAAGAAATTCAACTTTGGATAAAACAATTCCAATATCCAAAACTTTTCTGGTTTTAGTACTCCTTATTTTACTAAATGCAGAAACCCAAGCAGACTGTTTTGAAAATGAACATTTTTAGTGTGTGTAATGCCAGAATTTTCTTTACTAAACATAAAACAATGAATGAATTCTGCTGAACAAACTCAATTATTTTCAGTCATCCAGTGTTTCCTCCCCCACACTCACATCCACCACTAAGTAATCAAAGCATGCTAAGTCACAACATATAGCTATGAGCTAATAACAATTTACATTATCGGCAGAAATGATGCTAAGTTTAGCGTATTGAATATCTAAGCATGCAAACCAAACATAAACAAACTTTAACAAAACTCTCATATAATCACATTCTCAGTTTAATTTCTTGAATCATCACACTGCATGACCAGAAGGTGAAAATTTGAGAATAAAGTATTAAAATACAATCAGACAGCTGTGAGAAAAGCAGTACTGAAAACAACCCAGGCATGGAAGAAACATTTGCATTTTCTTAATGTCACTAAGTAGACACATTAACGGTGCCCAAACAGCCAGCTCAGAAAAAAAGCCACTACTGATGAAAATATGAAGATCTAATGGCTAAAGAAAATAGCACAAGGAATGTATAAAGAAACAAATTTTCACTCTTTCCATCTCAAAAATAGCTTTAGCTAGCAAACGCATTTTTAAAACTACTTTGTTGGGCTTCTATGAAGTCGTTTGGAGGTTTCACTTATATCAGCAAACATCAATAGGCATTACCGGATAGCTAGCATGCAGCCATCCAGGGACAGCATGAATCTTCAAAATCAGGTCTGAATTAGACTCCATGTGAAACCACATTATCCCATCAGGAAAGATGAAAACTACTCCCTTAAACGCATGAAGAGTGTCATTATTTTTCAAAGTAACTGGAAGGATGAAGCAACTACCACCTTTCACAGTAAGTCAACAACTGAAAGTCAACAGCCAAATGTAAGAGCTGAACCAGATGAAATCAGGCTCCTTAACTTTGATTCAGGGCACAAGGCTGCAGCAAAATGTAGCCAAAAGGCAGTTCTTAATAAATGGCTATATATAGTAGAGCTATCAGCTACATTCCTCCTGCTCCACTTGAGCAGCATGTTATGGCTGCTTTGTCTGGTTTTCATCCTGTAGCTCCACTGTAGCGAAGCCGCCGCTGGAGCACTCCTTTCCCACCAAAGTGAAGCCTGTGCAGATAACACCTCCAAGAGTACAACAGCACTGCTTCTGCTGCTGCTTTATCTCTGGGTTTTTCACAGCCTACACAACTCCACAACAGAGTTCACTTAGCTGAATATCAGAGAAATATGCCCAGCTAGTATTACCCACCTCTCACCTTTGTAATGCAAGGACTCTGCCATCTCCCCAAACTGGGCAGCGACCTGGCAGGACAGTTCCACGCTGGTTCATTTTCTGACTTCACAGCACCTCCACTGTTTGCTGTTGTCAAATAACATGGCCAGAGCACTCTGGAGTGCTCTAGTTTACATCTCATCGCTCAAGCAGCTTTCCTCTGGTCAGCCAAAACACAGGCAAGGGCAACCCTGAAGCGAGAGGATCTGGGAGCAGGCAAGCTCTCACAATGCTGACGAGGCCTGGGGTGAGGACAAGGAACACTGGCAGGATTAGAGACTGAAAGAAATTCCAAAAACTTCTTCAGATCCTGCATTAAATCCTTCCAATGCCAAGCAAGGCTCTAACAAGCATGTGACTGAAACTTGGCAGCTATGAAGGTGAAGTAACTTCACATGAAATAATATTTGTTCTTTAGGTAATTATTTAACAGGACACATACAATGTTATATACAATGACAGAATGCCTTTGAAAAATGTACATCTTCCACTTACAGTTAATTCTGTAATCTCTTGGAAATATAGGTATTAGACAGTCCTTCACTATTGATGGTTTTAAAAGACCTGTTTGCCCTTCAAATGCAGCAAGATCAAAAATGAAGTGCTCCAAAGCACATGAATGAGTAGAGCCAGATTAAGAGCTAGACACTCCAGATTAGTTCAGACCAGCCCTAGTAAAACTGGTTTTATTTAATGCTAATTTTTAAAATAAAAAAAACCCGAGCACAACATGATAAATATTATATGGACACAAATGCTCAGGAGCATCACATGCAGCATAGTAGCTTTTCATGCTTTCAGTGCTTCAGTTGCATTTTAATTTAGTACTTAGTGAACACGCACAATGTTTTAAAAACCACTTAGATAAATGTATAATCTAGCAATTTAATTATTTGCAGAAGAAGATGTCAGTTTCGGGGTTCTTCGGTGTGTTTGTTTTGCTTTGCACACTGACCCCTCAGTACAATGAAACCACCACCACACCACAACATTGCTAAGAATTTTCTCAAGAACTTGTGTGATCTTCTCTGCAAAACAACATTTGGCATTACAACAATCGAAACCAAAGCAAAGATTTTTCTTTCTACCTCCTTGGACACTGTGCCACATTACACAAAAACTTTTTAGCTTTAACTTCACAAAATGTACTTAACGTTTGTTTGCTTTTCTCTTTGCCTGACTAAAATATGCTAACTACTCTTTTGCAAGCATCCTATCTGCTTTCCTAAGTAGTTACAAAGGATAAAATAATTTGTCTGTACAGCTACTTATTTGGTCTCTCATTCTGACACATGAATTAGGTGTGCTTATGAAAAAAGCTGCAGTTTATAGCAATAACCTCCAGCAAAAGTTCCACACCTGTTGTTTGGAAGCTGGCTAGCTGTGACTGCCACATTCACTTTCTCTGGGACTTTGTTTGACTTGAGAAAGTCAACTTCCAGATAGGGAACAGCTCCTTTTAAAGATGAGTAACTGGGCAAGCCCTGTATTCTTTCTTCCTGAGGACCTTCTTCTTATGTTCTACATACAGAAACTTCATTTCAGATTAGTTTCTATTTTAATGTCTCCCAATCAACTATTGGAAATAATCACTGTCATGAATCATCACTCTGAACATTTGCTGCCCATACTTACTTTATACTAATAAAGGGACCAACAAATGATGCTTATTCCTAAAACATAACTTAACAGACACTGCAATTACAGCACTTGAAAAAAAATAATAAATCTGTAAGTAGCACAGAAGAGTAAGACTTCAGATTGACCGATTTCTGCCAAATAAGTCATCGCTGACTCACAGAGTGACTCTGCTTCAAGGTTATATTAATCAGTTTTACATTATAAAGTTGTGACAATTTGAATTCATTGAGTGATGACATTTCAGTTATTTTGGATACTGGATTAGAACTTGGAAATGCATCTTTACAGGGAAATGGGATTCCCCCACAAGAAAAAGTGGCTAAATTTACAGAAACTGCAGTAAGTTTTTCTGCATCATTAAAGAATAAAACAAATTAATGATTTTGGCCCTACAATGTTGGGATTTGGGAGGTCAGTATTCAGGTGTTAGCTCGGAAGCAGATTTTTTGTTGAGCAATCCTATTTTTATAAAATCACCACATTATCAAAATTTAAGATTTTAAGAATAGAAAAGATTTCTTCTACCAATTTAGAGTCTTGACCTCAGATGCATCTTCTGGGGTGATACTGCAGAATATACTAGCAAAAGCTGCAGTTTTTTTCAACAGAGTAAAGGACTAACTTGACCTTCCTAGACTAACTTGACCTTCCTAAAGAATTCCACTAAACCTGGAAGGCAAGAACAGGCTGAAATTTCTGAATCTAGCTTAACAAGACACATTGCTTCTTCCCAAGTTTGTTTACAGATTTACAGCAAATCCCTTCCAACGCACAGACGTTTGTCCTTTGGAATACTTATATCAAACATAAAATCACCTTTATTCTGAAAACATTTTGGCTACATTAATTATTCTTTTCACTTTAAGTACTAAGCATGTGGATGTGGGAAGAATAAGGTTGCCTTTTATACTAGTGTACTTTTTCACAGCTGTGAGGTAACACACTGTAAAACACAATACAATTCTGTACCATACTGGGGCAAAAACAGAATAATAAAATCAATTAAATTGGAAAAGACCTTGAAGATCAAGTCTAACCATTACCCCAGGACTGCCAAGATCACCACTAAACCATTACTATAATACCCAGAAAGCAAGTTTGACAAAATTATTTGGCAAGATTAAATTGCCAGACCAGTTCTTCAACACTGAACCAATCAATGCCACCTGAAACCTTCCATCTCTAGATGTAAGTCCCCCCCCCAAAAAAAATTCACCCCGAGATTAAATTCCCTATAGTACTTAATCAAAATCTTTCTGCTCAATTACTTACCACCTAATTGCTATCAACTTAACTCACCCAGGTACAATTTATAACTGCATTGAAACATCAAGCTCCGGCTAACATGCCCCAGATAATGATTGCTTTTGTGGTACCATATGCTCTTATCTTAGTACTGTTCCTTGAAAACAATGTAAGAATCTAAATTAATGATGCTAATACAATAGATTAAATTCCAGAAGTGATGAGTGGCAATATTCATTCATCTGAAACTACAACACTGGAAAGACACAACTACATTGTAATGCAAATGCATGCCAAATGAGAGTGAAGGGAGGAAAAATGCCCTGTTTCTGAATAAGAATATGCTCTCTAGAAAAATTAAATAAATTAATTATTCTTATCTTGTATGACACAGACTTTGTTTTATATCCAGCTTCTGAGACCTTCATGTTACATCCCATGACTTTAAGTTTTAATACCTCTGGATTTAACTCAGACAGCTCATAGATTCTGCAAATACCATGGGCATGCTTTACATTTTTCTGATATGAACAGGTTGCAGAGTAAGACCTCGTATTCTTGAGACATTAAGAAAAAGCAGCTAAAACTTTCTGGCACCTTGAAATGTCTGGTCCTACATTCCTTACATACCTACATACCTGTTCTCACTCTCAAGTATTGCTATTGATATGAATGTATACTTTGTCTGCAGGTGAACTAGATACAAAAGCTGTTTTGTTGATGCATTAGAAAATGACAATTGAGAGTTACTGTGGGAAATAAAAACACACTAGAGTTCTACTTGGAAATAGTTATATTTTTGTTCTGAATAACATGATTTAAAGAAAATAAGCAATGTCACTGATTGAAGTTCCAACCCTTTTTCTGATTAGTCAGGATGACAAAAATAAGAAATCAGTCAGGTACTCTGCTGTGAACTGTGAGACCACCTGCCTGCATCTTATCTGGAAGTGCTGCTGCAGGAAACAAACAAACAAACAAAAATATCCTTAACAGCAGGGCCAAGAACCATGTTATGTTTCTTGAAAGTCTTCTGAAGAAGTTTATCTGAAGGAAGAAAAAAGTGTAAGGACCATAGTCCCATTTAAAAAATATTTCCAGCTACAGTTAAGAGCAGATTCTTAAGAGAGAAAGAAAAAATAAGAAAAAGAAGAAAATCCATATACATGACATGTAACACCGACTATTTTTGAAAGCAAGGAAACTCCATCTAATGCTATGTGGCACGTATCAAAGACACATGCAAGATGTCAGTTTTCTAACTGCTTCCCAACAAAAGAGGAGAAGATATTAAGGATTTATTTCATGAAATCATTAATAAGAATATTAACATTAATAAGAACATTAACAAATATTAACAAATAAATACAAGGGAATAATAGCTTTGTGTTGGCAGTTTACACAACCTGAAGTCATTACATGCTTCTAGAATGGGTATGTCCACGTATTTGGTAAAATAGATAAAGAGGCCACTTAAAATATCAAATTTACATTATTTCCATTATTACCGTATCTAATTGTTAAGAAGTTTTTGCAGACAACAAACTACCTCAATCCATAAGTTAATTACAACATTATATAGTTTCAGCACCAGTGCAGCTCCACAATCAGTGTACTGATAAACTGGAGGCCACAATTTCACATCTTTTTACCTGGATTCTATTAAAAGTCAGTCAATATAATGTGATGCATATATTAGGAAGTAATGTCACTCCAACATAATTATGCCAGAACTGACCTTAAAGATCTTCTAGTTCCAAGACCCCTGCCATAGGCAGAGACACTTTCCACTAGACCAGGTTTTTCCAAGCCCCATCCAATCTGGCCTTGAACATTGCCAGGGATGAAGCAGCCACAGCTTCTCTGAACAACCTGTGCCAGGGCCTCACCAGCCTCACAGTAAAGAACTTCTTCCTAATATCTAAAGTAAATCGACCTTCTTTCTAGTTTAAAGCCATTCCCCCTTGTCCTATCACAGCATGCTCTTGTAAAAAGTTCCTCTCCAGCTTTCGTGAAGGCCTCCTTTAAGTGCTGGAAGGCTGCTTTAAGGTCTCGCTGGAGCCTTGTCTTCTCCAGGCTGAACAACCTCAGGCTGCCATCATAGGAGAGGTGCTCCAGCCCCCTCAGTCATCTCTGAGGCCCTCCTCTGGACACATTCCAGCAGGTCCATGTCCTTCTTATGTTGGCGGCCCCAGAGCTGGACGCAGTACTCCAGGTGAAGTCTTACCAGATCACAGTAAGGGGCAGAATCACCTCCCTCAACCTGCTAGCTACAATTTGCCCACTGAAATTTCATGAAGTTAATTTAAAATGGATTTTGACCAGTGTTTACCTATGTTAAAAATATGCACACTTAACGCAGATTGTCTGCACATAGTCTTATCAGTAACAACTGTATTACAGATTGCTCAAGATTTCCTACACTTGATAAAAGTGTCTAAGCATTATGTGTATTTTATGAACTAGGTGTTCCAAAAATTCTTCTCATAACATCATCAAGGCAGCTAGAGATTTTTAATTTTACCTGTTCTTCATGTTATGCTATCTTGCAGTGCAAACAGTTGAGCAAAGAAGAGTGAGGATGCAGGAGCAATAAGGTACAGCATGTGCAAGTGGAAGCATGCATACAGGGTGACAAAATGAATTACATGCAGCTGCCATTGAGGAATTAAAAGAAAAAGTTTGTAAAAGTTCTGGTTCTATTACAGGAAAATTATCATTAAAGCTCAGAAACCAACTACTACCTAAAATCACCACATGAGGGACTGGTCAAGCAAGAAAACCATATCCTTCAACAGGCACGTGGCATTGCAAAACACACAGCCCAGGCCACTGGCTTTTCACAGGATTTTACCTCAGGCAAACTGAATTCCAGCAATGAAGTCATATAAGCACTACAGGGATTTTCCTTACTTCCTAATTCTGTACAATTGAGATGTTCTCTTCTGTTCCTTGAACTCCCAACTGTTCCCTGCAGCTGGAAATACAGGTAATTCCAGCTCTCCAAAGAAATATCCTGCCCTTTTCTGCACACAATAACTAATGTAAAAACATATTATAATAATTTTATAACTATGTTAGAATATATTCATATATAAACATACAACTTTTACAATCAAGATCACTATATATTAATAAATTCGAGAATCAAAACCAAAGTATTAATGGACCTATGAGATTCCAAATAGCGCAGACACTTTAAAATGAAAGATACTCTCAATGCTGAATGTGGGGCATTAACAGCAGCAGTTGTTTCTACAAATCTCAATGGTATCAATTAGCAGGTTTCTCAAGAAATAATTAAAATGGAATTCTCAGCTCAGTCTTCACGGCACCACTTCTACTGCAACCTCCATTATACAATACTCTTAGAAAACTTTTCATCCTAAGTTTTCTCAGGCCTGTATTTACAGTAATTTTTAAATGAGAAATTCCAGACACTCCTATCTCCAAATATTACAACAATGCTGTGCACACACTGCTTGAGGCTTTCCCACTCCCAGACACCCTAAGCTATTCACCTCTGAAAAGGATTTTCAGTTTTAGTCCAACCAGCCTATCTTACCCCTGTGGTCACTATAGAAATTCTGAATTAGAAGCAGACAGACAGATTGCAGAGACACATTGTAGCTTAAAAAAAACCCAACAGCTGAAGTTCAAGACGCTTCCTTTTTGACCTTTCTGTTTTCTTCATCTATCAGAATACAATTTTATATATTGAGCTGGTTTTGTTCACAAATGTTTTCTTCTTACTGAAAACACAGAATGACCTGAGAGAAAACTGTACTACCTCATCTCAGTATTTCCACTGTGGAGTTTCCAAGAACAATTTTTAATAGCTAATACTTTTAAAAAGCATGAA
Organism: Agapornis roseicollis; assembly: GCA_002631895.1. Taxonomy (NCBI): domain Eukaryota; kingdom Metazoa; phylum Chordata; class Aves; order Psittaciformes; family Psittacidae; genus Agapornis; species Agapornis roseicollis. Next base: position 42,383 of record NDXB01006574.1, on the reverse strand, counting down.
TAAAATTTATTACAACTAAATCCATTTAAATTACTTAAGCACCCACAAACACCTGAATTATAGTAACACTTCCTGATCACAAATCAAGAATTACCACAATGTAGATAGCAAAGTACAGATTAAGGCAGAACATGTAAGATGCCAATTTTTCTTGGCTTATGTAAGCTTTTGTCCATCTAATCTATTGTAGCTAAATGTCTAATCGCATTATTTAACTGGCAAGAAGCAGATTTCCTACAGAAGACTATGGAAGAGGGAAGGCTTATAGGCCCTTATTAGCATATTCAATCATGAAATATGGTTATTTTACACAAAAGGCAAAGGTCATAGCATTTGCTGACTGGATCACAAACCTGTTTTGTTTTATAATGCATATATTGACCATATTAAAAGAAACTTTGCTTTGACATACTTCAGTTTATTTTTCTTTAAATAACTAACTTCTGTGTGCATTCTCTTCTCTGTAGTGGAGACAAAACTAGAATCACCCATTGTATTTTCTGAACAAGTACTATGTATGTTATTTGAATTAAAATGCCTAGAAACGACTCATCATACCAAAAGCTCTCTTAATATAAACTAATTATAATGGACATTATGACTATAGTACCAGAAGCAATTTTGCTAATTAGAAAATAAAACACACATGTACAAAACATTGTTTATACCAAACAAAACACCACTTAAATGATTAATAAGAAAGTGTGCTGCCTTCATTGAGAAGACAAAGATTATGCAGTGACAGCTCCCACAAATTCCAAGGTTTTTTACAGCAGTGCCATAACAGCCTTTGCATAGCTCAAACCTCTCAACGGCATCACCTGAAAGTCTAACTGAAAATCTTTAGATTACTCAATAGGCAAACAGAAGCACAATGAAACTTGAAACTTCAAAAAGTGTCATTTACCTACTACTATATAAAAACTGATTAAAGACATGCTTAATTTACAAACAATTCAATGGGACAACTTGCGTTTCTCAGTGTTTGGAGGAATAAGATTAATGGACTCCAAGCAATATGCCATCTTTTGTCAGTCTATAAAGGATTCTTATGAACCCTTTTGTAAAAAGACATGTTAAGAACCATACTTAAGAACTTAAGATGAGTTAAAACAGAGAGAGGTAATTTTATAAAATATAAGTTTACTTGCGAAACAAAACTATGATATTTAAAGCTTACAATGCAGTAAAAAGATACCTCATTGCTCATAACAGAATGCATTCAAGCTTGTTTTTAAACAGTGCTTTTCATGTAAGAATACATTCTAAACTACTGAGCTTATAAAATCATATATACTGACTGAGCTTACAGATTCATAGAATAATTTAGCTTGGAAAAGACCTTTAAGATCAAGTCCAACTGTTAACCTAGCACTGCCAAGTTCAGCACTAAACCATGCCCTTAAGCACCACATTCATATAGCTTTTAAATAGCACCAGGGATGATGACTCAACCACTTGACAGCCTGTTCCAATGCTTGACAATTGACAAAATTGAGAATTTTTTCCTAAAATCCAATCTAAAGCTGCCCTGGTGCAGTTTGAGGCCATTTCCTCTTGTTCTGTTACTTGGATAAGAGTCCAACACTCCCCTCGCTACAGCCCCCTTTCAGCCTTCTCTGCTCCAGACAAAATAATCCCAGTTCCCATGGCTGTTCCTCATAAGACTTGTTTTCCACACCCTTCACAAGCTTAATTGCCCTTCTCTGTACACTCTCCAGCACCTCCATGTCTTCCTTGCAGTGAGGAGCCCAAAACTGAACACAGTGCTGAGTACAGGGGGATTATTACTTCCCTAGTCCTGTTGGCCACATGACTCCTGATACAGGCCAGGATGCCACTGGCCTTCTTGGCCACCTGGGCACACTGCTGGCTCATACTCTTTTTCATGCTGAGGCTCTAGACACATCAGACGTTAGGCAGATTTCCTGAAGATTACAAGTATTAAAATTCACCTAGTTGATCTTTCACATATTTAGGAACAGCATGTGGGTTTAGATTACATTGTGCTCCTGTAATTAATTACAATGCCTTTTAGAATCACAGAATGGTTTAGATTGAAGGGACCTTAAAAGATCATCTAATTCCCCCCCCACCCGCCACACCCTCCCTGGTTGGTGTCATGGACACCTTCCACCTTTTAGAATAAAGGTATCACACAAATCTAAGAAGCACTGTCAAGGACAGAATGAAGCAGTTAAAATCCAAGAGAAATCTGTATCAGAAAGCCGATACATCAGTAGAGCTACTAGAAAGTAATTTGTGTTTACCAATGTTAAGAACACAAACTCAGACAGCCTGGTGAAAATATAATAAAGACCATCAGGAATATTTTTCCTAACAAAAATGTCAGAACTTAAGAAAGTACCTTAGATTTGAAGAAAAACACATATGTGGTAACAAGGATGCATATATCTGGATAATTGTTGCATGCAGTGTTTTAAGACAAAAGCACACTTTACTGCAGTACTATCTAATGCAAAACTCAAGGTACACATACCCTCCTAATATCTTGTAAGTCTCACTTCCCCTGGCATTCTTAAAATCATGGAATTAATAGGAGTAAAAGTACTGTAGAAACTGTAAAAATCAAGAATACAAAACTCCCTGATGGGATTTACAGCAACTTTTTAGGCTCTGAAAAGCAAGTACAACTCTAAACTGACTTTTCCAATACTGCCTTCCAAAAATAAATTTATGTAACTTTTGTACACATAAGAAAATCTTTATAATCCAATGCTATTCTCTTCATGAATGATCCATTAAAACTTAGCACCTGAAACACATTACAAATCATCCAAAGGCAGTAGATACAACACGATATATATGGACTGCACATGCACTGCACATGCATACAACATGCATTTTCTAGGATGAAACACATACACACCCCTGCCATAAAAGGGTGTTCAAAACCAGTTCAATACAGAGGACCAGCAGGGTACTGCAGATTCTAAACAACTGTATCAGCTAATAGTTCCTGTGAATTTGCCCCTTCTCATCAGAGCAGGGCAAGAAAAAGCAATTAGCAGGGATTTCACATAGCTTTTAAGAAGAACCTTCTGAAACAAAGTCATCTAGACACTATTTCTTTATACAAAACCACCAGATTAAAAAAAGATGTTTTGAAAGCCCAGTAAAGAAATCCTATTTCCTCCTGAAATCCTTTCTGAAACATTGTAAGTGTTCATAATGAAGCTCCCAGCAGCAATTACTCACTTTGAAGTTGTCACTCAACTGTCACCATGACAACAACAAAAACCTTTTCAGGCCTAGAGAAGACAATGGGAATTTCAATTACTGACATTCATTCTGCTGACAGTTTGAAGGAATCAAAATTCTACTCTAAAAAGAATAATGAAAAAAAAAAAAAAAAGGTAAAATAACCAAAAAAAACCCCAAACTACAAATCACAGTTTAAGATTTCAAGAGTAATAGTATATTTTCACCTCAAACATCCTGTTCTTTGTTTTCCCCCATGTTTAGATTTCACAACTGCTATTTATCAAATACTGTGATGAATATGAATTTTAGGATGGCTGGCAGAACTCTCTTCATGTTAGTGCAAAATAAGTTTTTGCACTAGGAAAGCTCAACTGAGCTGTCTAATTCAGGATCACCACATACAGATCAACTGCAAAAGACTGGAGATGCAACAGTGGATGAGGCATTTTATGTCATTTCCAGTTGTCCCCAACAGAATGCTACATTTTATCTTTGGAGGAAAAAATAAAGACAAATTTAAGTGCTGTTGTGGGTTTTTTAAAAGAATATGCTAGATACTATTTAAAAAATAAATTAAAAGCCATCACATTTTGGATCCTGCAGATTCTTTAACAGAAACCCCTAATTTGACAGGGCTATTCATTAGTCACAGTGTGCATAAACAATCCTGGAGATTAGAAAATATTTCAGTTCCCTGACAAAAATATACAAGGGGATAAAGAGGGAAGCACTTGGTAATTTTTCCCTATACTACCACAAGACACAAACTACAGGAGTTATTTTGTATGGCCAAACAGCAATATTTTTCTCTAACAAGCTGGCAAATGGATACATCTTGATAATCTCATGATTTGCTGTTATTTGTAGCTGTTCAGATAATACAGCCGGTCATTGGACAATCATATTTAAAGTACATTTGGAACATCAGGCTACATCATGGAAGAAAGGAAAAGAATTTACTTCTTGGCCTAAATCCACCATGACATGTCTGACCAGGAAACATAAAAAAACCCAAACTCACTTGTATGATGCAATATATAAGTGAAGATAAATATGCAGAATGACAGAAAATCTAGTATCAGGTTTCAGAGTAATCATGTTGCTTAAAAGTGTTATAAGATACAAATAAGGGATATGAATCAACTGGAAATGTAGTTAGATTGCCCAGGGAACAAAAATTGCTTTTTATTTTGATATTAAGGACATTTGTTTACACCACAAGGGGATGAGGAGGACACACACATGACAAAAAACCCCACCACACCACCCTGGACCACTAGGCATGTAAATTTAGATTATGCAAATAAGTTCATATGGAATATATGCTATCCCAATCAGTAAAGTGGAAGGATTCTTCCTCCCATGTTTTTTTAATAATGCATACATATTTGAAATATAACAGTTACATTCAGACAGATCCTTAAGTATTCATGGATGCCAAAAAGACATTCTATTATATACTGATGTGTACATTTACAGAGACAGAAATGTGTGTAACAGCTACAGAATATGTGAATAGATGACATTTTCAATCAATTTGCTTGAACAATGAAACAAGTTAATAACAGTTGTTTACAAAAGAAAAAAAAACAAAACAACAAAAAAAGATGATGAGTAAGACACAACAAATGAGAATGGATTCAAATTCTCTAGGACACAAAACCTAGATGAACATTTTAAGCACAGACCACAGCAGCTTGATGAACTCCAATACAAAGACCAAAAGAAAGCAACAGAAGAAAAATACACAGGAATGAAGAAAGGTTATTTTGATATTACAGAATGGCCTAATAGCAAATATGGATCCAATCTAGAAAAGCACTTCTGGTGAAAGATTTCTAAAACAAATATTTAAGAAGGACAGCTGGAAAGCATCACTGCTGAAAAGTTTCAAGCTCAGTGGGGAGAACAAATACTTGCTTCATACAGTAAGAAAGAGTAAGGTTTTATAGATCAGTAAGATCTCCACTTCAATGAGAAGGCAGTGCTACACAGAGAATCATGAATTAATTATTGATCTCTTGAACATAACAGAGATGACAGGAAACTCAAAATTTTGGGAGGAAGCATGAAATTGAGCATTTGAGGAATTAAAGTATGAACCAAGAAAAGTTTCACTAAAATCACATATACTCAGAGAACCTGATCAGGAGTGTTGAAAACAGCACTGAAGCAAAGTACTTCATGAGTACTGCAGAAGCCTCAAATCTGTCTAGCAATAACATCCCAAGAACTTCTGCACAGAAATATGCCTAAACCCCTAAGTCATTAAAAGGATACACATGGAAAAAGGAAGGACAGCACATGTTAAATAAGTCCACTGCTGTTAGATACAGGATGTAAAAATTTTTTCTTATCAGTATTTAATTTCCTAGCAGCTGCATGGTTTGGTTTGCCATTTTTTCTAAATCAAGGACATCATTTCTATTGTCATCCAGAATTCACTAAGGCACTCAACCAAGGAGCAAAGGACAAAAATACAGATGGCTGTCCTCAGAAAACCCATACATATTTTTCCTAAAACACAAAAAAAAAAACAAACCACCAACCAAACAAAAAAAAACCCCACCAAAAACAAAACCAAACCAAAAAAAAACAACAAAAAAACAAAAAAAAAAACAAACCACCAACCAAACAAAAAAAAACCCCACCAAAAACAAAACCAAACCAAAAAAAAACAACAAAAAAACAAAAAAAAAAACAAACCACCAACCAAACAAAAAAAAACCCCACCAAAACCAAAACCAAACCAAACAACAACAACAAAAAAAAACAACCAAACAAAAAAAGTGTTCTACAAAGAGTTAGTTTTGAATTACTTATTTCTGCAAGGGCAACAAGTGGTATAGAGTCAAAGCCCTTTATTTCCGCATATTGTTCCAAATCATGAGCAAGCAATGCTGAGTGCTGATTGCGTTTCTCAAATGCACCATTTAATAAGGACAGGCTTATTCACACAACTTAATAATTTCTACAGGCAGATTGCTCTAAATCAGGAAAAAAAAAAAAGTTCTGGCATGTATACTGATAAAAAAAATCCACTGGATACAAATCGATAGTGTTGATAACCAGCATTTACCTTGCTTAAACCATCACGCTATAGAAGTTAATTATCAAAATCTGTAGAGGCTTTACCCCCAACACTGATTTAAATCAAGTTTCCTACTGGGACCAAATTATTTTGGGGGACTAGTTGAATTATTTACATTAGTATCTTGAATTCAGACTGGGTTAATAAACACGGTAAATCACTAACATATAGTGCCTGAATAGAGGTTTTTATGAAATATTAATGTAATCGATCCTTATCACAAAAGCCTCAAGTGGTATCAATTGCCAGTATCACTTGAAAAATCCAAGCCTTTTTAAGAAGTGACAGAACCAGCTATTTGTCTTAAGAGTTGGTCACTCACAGCTGTGCTTATTAGGAAGCAATAGAGAGATGTGAAAGTTATTCCTGTTACGGAGTACTTAATTTGTTAAGATGCATTGGATTTCACTTCAACAATGGACACTGTTGAACATTTCTAGAAAAAAAAAATAATCAGAACTCAAGATGAGCAATCCATGAAAGTGGGTTTAGAGGTATATATCTTTAGAGATAACTATTAAATTGTAATAAAAATAGTAAGATTTATACACACACTTATATCTCATAGCTGTAATTTCCTTTTGGCACTAAAATTTGTTTCTACATTATTTAAAGCTTAATCAGTATTACAAGTCAGGTGAGAAAGAAATAATCCTAGCTCCATGGAGATTTACTATACCTTTAATTAACTGAAAATGAAGCATTCCTGAAAGTTGTATCTAAAATGAAGGAATAAACTTTAATCCTGCTGACTACCTAATTGTTAGCTTATATCATTCTAAACATTTTGCTCCCTATCTTTAGCACTTTGACTTCAACCTTAATCATATACTGTATATGATATACATATATACATAATACATAGAAGAGATAAGAAGAAAGATTCTATCACTTCAATCTTTGGCTTTCCTCTGTTCTAGGAAACAGACCTCATCTATTAGCAATCTCTAACTACCTTTGTGCTCTGCAACACTTTCATGTTGGATTCTTGATATTTTAAAGTTTATTAATAAAAATTATGAAGTGACGGAAATCGGTATCAACTATCAACGTGAACCCATAATATTAAACTAAAAATAAATACAAATAAAAGCCAGTAACTCCAATTTATGCTACAACTTGTACTATGCATAAAAGTATTTAATTTCTATTGGATCAAAAACAAAAACACTAGTTTTACTTGCAGAAGGGAGCAGTGACTCAGTAACAACAGCTTCCAGATACCAGCAATATTAATCAGACTGTTTCTAGGCCAACGGCTACCAAAAGTATTTCAATCATTATCTAATTTTCCTGAAAAATCATAAACACAAAGAAATTCCAAATTCCCAAACACTGGGCTATGTGCTATACGAGACAAGGTAGTATATTAGAAGCAAAATACAAATATTAGAGATTAAAGGGTGCAAAAATTCAGCCTGTGCTATAATTTTAGGGAAAGCAAGTTCCAAGTTAAAATTCTAACCGCCTTTTCCCAAGTAGCAAATAAAAGAACAGTCCATTTTGTGTTCTACTTAGTACTTCTAATATTTAGAGAAAACATTCTTCAATTGTTTACTGCACAAAATCAGCATATTCAAACACACTATCTGTTATTTCTCATGTGGAAGCCCTTTTGGCTCTACATTCACAATAAATCATAGTCAAAAATCAGTTGCTCTTCACTAATCAAGCAACAAAAGAAATTCTCAAGGGATTAATCTGAAGATACTCCCAGTAGGAGGGTTCCTAGTGATTACTCAGTAACTGCATACATTTACTATCAGTTTAGATTCCCATGTAATTTCACATGTTAGCACCAAAACTCAGTGATGTAAATAAGCAGCAACAAGTACACATTGGAACATACTTGCATGGCACTGGTCCTTTACAAAATAAATGTGTTACATGTAACAAAAAATAAAACTAAATTATTACTGTTTTCATTTAAACAAAAACCCAAGAAACCCAGATTATTGCTAAGAATAAAAAGAGCAAACCGGATAGGAAGTATGATGACAGAAGGATTCAGGATGCAGGGAAACAACCTTAATTTTTTCTTCAAACACCATTTGAGTTATTGCTTCTGCCCTCACTACTTTGTCAGCATTTTTCCAGAAGACTGCAAGAGGATGCCTGTTTAGGCGAAACCAAATTACCAATCACATCTCACCAAGGTAACAGAATTATGGTGGGATTTTTGTGAAAATATTCACTGAAGTCTATGCATTGTCTGATACGAAGATTGCAAAGTCATTATAGCAACATCTCCTATTTCTGCTTTCTGCCCTTTCATAAACATCAAAGAAAACTTCAAGAAAAGTTGTTCAGCCTGGAGACGAGAAGGCCCAGGGGAGACCTTACAGCAGCCTTCCCGTGCCTACAGGACCTACAAGAAAGCTGGAAAGGAACTTTTTATCAGAAAGTAAAATGATAGGACAAGGAATAACGGTTTGAAACTGAAAGAGGGTAGATTTAGATTAGACATCCTTGACTGGGAGGGTAGTGACACACTGGAACAGGTTGTCCAGAGAAGCTGTGGCTGCCCCATCCCTGGCAGTGTTCAAGGACAGAGTGGAGGGGCCTATGAGCAACCTGGTCTAGTAGAAGGTGTCCCTGCCTATAGCAAGCGAATTGGAGCTAGATGATCTCAAGGTCCCTTTCAACGCAAACTGTTCTATGATGCTGTACACATGAGAATTCTCCATACAAGAACATAGCAACATGCACAATTAAGTGCATTATGACCTGAGCTCCATCATGACAACTTTGAATCCAGAATATATCAACAGCTGAAAGAAAGCAACAGATGCCAACTGGAAATTAATGACATTGTTTTAAGCTCAAAAGGATATCCTTGGAACTACCCATCATTGTTTCCATAGCTTTGACTTGCAGGTTTTCAAGATACATACTGTCATGTATCAGAAGGCTGCCAGAATGGCTGAGTAAAAGCAAGCCTTACATTCAAACTACTTTCTGTACATTCATACATGACAACTGATGCCATATGAGTTTGTGAATTTGCTCTAAATCAGTTTTTCTTTTCACTGCCCAGAAAAGGAATCTTTCTTTGAAAAAAATAAATTATCTGAGTTACATTTCTAAATGAATGCGGTTCTACTTGAACCACAAAAGCTTGCACAATGCACAATGCCTCCAGCTGGGTTCCAGTGAAGATTGCCAATATTGCATCAGATTTCTATGAAGTACATAAACATTTACTGCTTGGAACTGAGACACATATCCTAACACTTGCAGATCTACACTTTCAAATCAGTGCACTTAACAATGATCAGCAGATTAACAATGATCATTCCACTAAAAATGTTCTGGCTGGTGTTCAAGCTGGGCTTAATATGCTTGCTACATGTGATGCAATGAGAAGCTGAATAAACTGTCAAGAAAAACAAACAGCATGAGGATATTCACAACTGCAAAAACAATCAATGAAGAGGCAATAGTTTAAAAATAACAGATCAGAGAATGGATTCATGTGGACACAACTACTTAACAGAATTAATTAGGTAACAGTATTGCTTCCAAAACCTAAGCCCAAACACTTACTGCAGTTCCTGACCCACCCCGTACTGAAGTATGAAAGAATAAATTCTGCAACTCGCTACGTATCTATAATGCTTCCAATTCCTAAAACATCAGCCATAACCAAAAAAAAAAGAAACCCCTCCCCCAAAAAAAACCCAAACAGAAAAACCCTAAAACAAACAAACAAAAAAGCAAACAAATAAACACCAAAACACAACAGACAGTATATTATGGCAGCATGCTTGTGAACTTTGGAAAACCATGTTCTATCAAGTTTAAGCTGAATCTAGAAAGAGCAGAGAATATTTTAGAAGAGTATTTTAATGTATGTTAACATTAGTAAACTACATAGGAAGTTTCTTTCAAACCACTGCTGTAGACTATGAAAGCTTACTAAGTAAAAATATTCAGTGGTTTAGTTGGTAAGAAAATTTAGGTTTTTAAATATGAAGAATTATGACATTTAAGCAACTGAGGTTTGCAGAACAGCTTGTGCTTAAAGAAATAAAAAGGGGAAGGGGTTTATCTTTAGAAGCTTTTAGCATCTGAAATACAGCAAATCATGACCCAGCAGGGTGAGAGTGGGCAGAAAAGAATATAGAAAGAAAGCTCAATGGAATGAAATCAAGACCCATGGTGTGCAGCAACAGAAAAGTTTACATTTGCAAATCCACTGCAGATTTGCCTAATGTTTTCAGCACATAGAAAGAAGGCTAGCCTGGCAGACAGCAACAATAAATCCATAAAAGAAAAAACACTCTGCCAGTGAAGGAACATAAAAGACTTAGTAGGCATTAATACATAGGTGCTGCTTTTCCTCAACTGGAACAATTGTGAATTTTGAACTCAGGTTTTAGCACTACCAGTTGACACAGGCCATGCACTAAATATTCTGCATTTTATTCATCTTTGTGAAGACAGCACAGGAATAAATAAACCTGCCTGTAAGATTTCCACATGAATAGCCAGAACCCTAACAAATGACTCAATTGCATCTTTCCCCATCCAAAAGCTGTGTCAACACTTGATACCATTCTTCAGACATCACAGAACAGCTCACTAAAACAGAAGTATCTAGTGGACACACCTGAAGATTATTCTAATTAAAATCCAGTTGACCATCAAGACAATATACATACATTTCTCAAATCAATATACTCATGCTGACTTTTCATTAGAGTAAGCAATTACAACAGAGAAACTCTTGTGAACAATGTTTCTGGGTCTCTGACATCACCTGGAACCCATCTTCCCTCCCATCACACCAGCAGAAGACAAAGATACATTTAAAAGACTCCACAATTATGGGTAATGCTCCAAGTTTGTCCTCTACTTCAGGCAACTTCTAGAGCAATGGAAAAGACAGAATGGCTGCAGAAAAAAAGAAAGTAAATACTCTAGTTTTTACCTGAGACAGGAGAAGGGAAGAGAGAGCAGTAAAAGCCAAAATAGGCTGAGAAAGACAAAGACAATTAAGTTTTTAAAACAGTGGGTAATTACTTTAACACAACAAGAATTACAAATTCTGCAAACCAGGGTATATTTTAAATCTGGGAATCTCACCTAGTCAACAGCAGACAAGTGTAAAACAAATAATTTTTACTACAGACACATTTGAATAGACTTAAACAGAAGGGGAGTAACCTGGTAAGAAACCAGAGTGGGGACAGAGCTAATGACATGTCTCAAAGCAAGAAAGACAAGCTTGAACTTGATGCAGTTTGACAGGAGAGCCAAGAAACAGATTTTTTTAAATGGATGATGTAGTCAAAGGACTAGGTAAAATGGGGATTACTTACATAGGAATAAGGAAGAGGAGGGGAAGTGCTACAGAGCTCTAAGAAGTTGCAACAACCTTGCAGAGGTACAAGTCCTCCAACAGGGGGCTCTGTAAACCCTAAAAGAAAAGGGACAGGTCTTCCATATTTTAGGGAAAGCAGCAGCAAAGTGCAGGCACAGTTGGAATTTGAAAAGTAAAACAAAACAGCAGAGACGCTGTCCCACTACTGTCACAGCAGACAAAACATAAAAACTTGACATCCAAGAGTTTCCAAGGAATGAGAGTAACACATCACGATGTCTGAAAATGACTCAGGTCTTAATTTCTGAGAAAGTGCTCTATGCCATAGGATTTGTCAATTAGGGCAAGCTGTATCTGAGACAGACATGCTGGGGAACCAGAAAGACTATGCAGTGCCCTGGCAGCCTCCCCACATGAGGTCATTGTCTCAGCCACTACAATCTTTTCCACTGTAATTGTCTTCAGCAGATGATTATTCCTGACCTAAAGTTATGAGTAAATGAAACCTCTTACAGGAGCTGAAAACCTGATGTAAATTTTGAAAAGGCTAGCACCATCAGCATTATCTGCATTGCAGTCATCTCAGCAGTGTACAGAGGCATTTACACGTCAACAGCACTGGCCGTCTGTTTCAATTAAGTGCCTTAAATTTAAGATGGTTCTCCTCAGCATGTGAGAAAGAAGTAGTCTATTTTCTGCACAAAAAAATCTAAAAATGGAATATATAAGTATCCATTTACTAAGCGCTCAAACTTATGCTCATTTTGTGCTGGAAGATGTCCTTCAAATGAATTGCAGGACTCAAAAAAACTGGATTAACAATGTCATAAATCATACACCTGCCAAAGTAACAGCATAAAAAGTGAGACTACATATAATCTACTTCTTATTTGCATAGATACTATCTGTATTTAACAATTTGTTATAATTCAAATATTAGCTGACACTTATTCAAATTTTAACATAAATTACTGTATTGGTTATAATTTTCCTATAGTTAATTGTTCTGAAAATAACTTTTAAGCTTCTGCAATGCCCTCATTTCTGATTTAATAAGTTTCATATTTGCATAAAGAAGAAACTTGCAAATTTATGCTTTTCAAATTTCCTGCCAGCTCTTCAACGTTTTTCTCCAAACCAAATTGCAACAAACTCCCAGATTACATTTTCATATTATCAACAAAATGCTGTGCAAACCAGGACCATTTCTAGGACCATCCTTTAACGGCAGGATTCAGTACTAGTCAATGTTTCCTTTACGTATACTAAAAAGAACAGTATTTCTCTCTAGGGTCTTTTTCTAAGACACAAAGTTAGTTTTCATATTTAATTTCAAACCCAACGTATTAAGAATCACAGAATGACAGAATGGTCTGGGCTGAAAAGAATCTTAAGAGCATCTAGTTTCAACCCACCATGCTATGGGTAGGGATGCCTCACACTAGGCCCATGTCACCCAAGCCTCTGTCCAACCTGGCCTTGAACACAGCCAGGGATGGAGCATTTACCACTTCTTTGGTTTCAGCATTACAGGATGGTTCTTTGACATACAATTTGTTGCATAACATGGACCCCCAAATACACAGAGCAAGTCTCAGAAAATCTCCATAAACATCCCTGTAAGGATTTTAAAAGGATCCAAGAGGTATTCAGGCAGCTTCAACTCTAAGATAAGCAATTACAGTGTAAATCTTGGGAAGCATACTACCGAACTAAGAACTCTATAATTCCCTAAGTAGATTAGCCGAATGCTAAGACAAACAGTAACGGAAAAAAGAACTGAACAGAAATCTGAACAACCATCATCGTTCAGGAAAACAAGTCAGTGTGTATTTATACCAACAGAGCAATTTTGTTTTGTAACACACACATGCATAAATTCCTCCAAAACAACAGAAATAATGCACAATGTTCCAAAAATAAAGAAACAAACTGCTCTTTCATGCTGAAATCCTCAGAATTATGAAAATACAAAAGATTTTACATCTGCATCTCTAGTTACACTAGATGTTTTCCTTTTTTAATAATGAAGAATATGTTAGAAAATAGCTGTTAAGAAAAAAGTAATGCAGAACTTGTTCTAACAGGTTCTGCTGGCAAAATACCAGTGTCATCAGAACTAAAATTACATTTCTGTATGTAAGAGCCTGAAATTCCAGCTATCACAAAATAAAAAGAAATATTCAAAGTTTCAGTCAGAATTCATGAGAAAACTAATCCACATCAGAGCTACTGCTTTGCACCATGTGCAGTTTATACTCTTGTGTCCTTTTAAGGACACTTAATAGATAACATTATCATAATGTTCACATTTTCCCTCAGAGTTTCCTCTTTCCTGACAGAATGATTTATAGTGAATTGTTGCAATCTGCCACACATTCATCTGATTACACCCTTACCCAACAAGCATAACCTGAGCCATGCTAGGAATGTGGAAAGAGACCTCAGGAGCCAGAAGGTATCCTGCGTTAGGAAAGCCAGAAGTGACACACATGCCTACAGAAAGGGAATACCCAGTGTAACTCAACACAGGTGAAACTAGGAACATACCCCTGCCAACAGTTTCACAAGGGCTCAGTTTAACACTGGGACAGCATCAATATACATGCAATTTCACAGCTGGTCCTGCAAATCACAAGGCAGCCATGCATGTGATTGTGTCGATCTACCAATCACTTGTACAGCCCTGAGGTTTTCCATTTCCAGTTCTGATATGACAAAATAGGAGATTAAAAATGGGAGAATAAAAAAATGGGGGAGGAAGTGAACAGAGTGAGGTAAAAAGGGGTGCTGGGAGAAGACAAGAGATACACAATATGGAAGAGAGAAGAGGCATTGTTGAAGAAAAGCCTTCTTACCCAGCTCTGCTTTTTCTAGGAAGCAACTGCGGAAAATCACAAGGGAAATGCAACACCAGCCCACACCTTAATCAACATTTCTCACTCACAGTTTTGTGCTTGTGTCTTCTGGACAAAATTCAGAGATGGTGATCCTGCAACCTGCCTCATCTTTAACAGGTTTTCTACCATTTTTGTCTTCTCATAGACCAGCCTGTACTTAAGATTTATTCCCTGCAAGCAAAACTCTTTTTTCAAGTTCAATCTTGCTTAATGAGCTACCTTTTATTATGGGAAGCTTTTTAATGCGCTGTTTGTTCTGTCAAGCCCAAGTAACTGCTGACATTCTAATCATGAGGCCCCTTGGAAAATTAAAAAAAAAAAAAAA
>NDXB01006574.1:15179-27404 GCA_002631895.1 Agapornis roseicollis | reverse complement strand
AACAACTAAAAATCTAAAAATGGAGCCCCTTGGAAAATTAAAAAAAAAAAAAAAGAAAGAAAGAAAGAGAGAAAAAATGTTTTTTGCTTAAAAACAAACTTTACAGTTTCCTGTAAAGCAATTACAGCATGTTTAAACCATTTTAATATAAAAACAGCCTGCCCACATTTTAAATATTGCACAAGATAAACTATAGAAAATTGTCATCTTCAGATTTTAATCATTCCCTCTTTTACTTAAATCTGAATTTAATATACTCCTTTTTAGACATAAAGGAGCTAGTGATAGCAGCACCACCTTTCTTCACTTGTTCTTGCTAAGTCCTGAAAAAGGAATTATCCATCTAAGAAGCATCTAAGAACAATTGATCTCCCTTTCTTAACATGAAAATTATATTTTATTGTCGGCATATATAAAAATCAAATTCTATGGGCCAGCTTGAATTTAGCACACCAGGTTCTTGCATATATTTTGCCAATTTTGTCAAGAACTGTGTCCTCCTCTTTTTCTCCTCCCTATGAGAGAAAGGGAACAGTTTTTAACCAGCAAAGAACAACATATACAGGAAGTTCTGTTCAACTGATTGAGTTATTCCAAGAAAAATGCAACTGTAAATTCCTGCCATACACATGCATACTGATGAATATTCAGAACAGCAACATTAAACAGTTATGGAGGCCTTTGGTTAACACTACCAAACAAGCAAATATTTTAGTATGTTTTTTGTTATTCTTGATTGCTATTTGCCTAACCTTATTATTTCTAAAAGATTTCTGTTTAACAGAACTTGCCAGATTATGCTACAAAGAAAAAGTCAGTAATCATTTTGCTTCTTTAAAAGACTTGCTGTCTCTGAAAACTCTGTAGCATGGAAGTGAGCAAGATTTATTTCTCTATCTAAAATACAACAGGTTGGTTTTGCCCCCCCCTTTTTTTAATTTAAGAAATTGATGTTAATTGCAGAGCAACATCTGGAGAGGGCAGTGGCTACCTCCTCAAACAAAGCACTTCAAGCACTATCCAGTTGTCACTTAGTTTCAATTATGATAGCTTATTTATGCCGCCGCTAAGATTGGATGGGATACGCATTACTGCATTTGGAATCAACTGCACACATGCAACTGACTCATCTTGACTTCACAATATTAGAAGTTTTTTACTCTCCCACACTAGATAGCTTTTTTTTTCCTTTTCTTTCTTAGTGGACAGAAAAAGTGTAATAGCATGTGCGATTCCAAGGAAGTCTTGAGCTGAACAGCAGCCTTTTGTTGTGAACATGGTTTCCATCAACATCCCTAGAAGATGAAATTCCAGTATTATAAAGGGCTGCAGAAGGTTCTGATATTGGTTAGGCCAAAGGACTACGAGAGCCCTTACAGACCCTAAACACTGTTTTGCTACTTTGAATGTCACTACTGAAAACAATCAGAACTCTCAGCTATTCAAAGCACCCATGTCTTGACCTCTATGCATTTGTGGCAGAAACAATCCGATTCTTCCTAAAGAGGAATCACTTTATGAAGAGTACCACAGCCCACCAGCAGAACTCCATCTACATCACAGAAACAACAGTAACTGCTTTGTAGCTGAGGCAGGGTTGGGTTTTGCATTATCTCATGTTTCCATGTGAGGAAAGAGGTGTAAATCCTCCTACTCAAAAAAGTCCTCCTACTTAAAAATGGTTTTGAATTGTGTTTTTGAGGCAAACAAAAGCAATAACCGTTTGCTAAAATGCCTACAATCTGCTAATACCCCAGTAGAGCTGAAAACTCTGGCTTCTCTTGTCAAACATGACTAGGACACTAGATCTCTTCCTTTTCTCTTTGCTAAAGGAAAATTCATAAGGTTACCAACTCCCTCTAGCAAATTAAAGCACTGAAAAATAGCAAATGTTCTTAGAAAAAAAGTCTTTTGCCATACCAGGGTAACTGGGAAAAAGACATGAGTACCCTTGTTCTTCATCTCTACTGATTAAGCTTATGAAAATCAAAACATCATAAGCATATTTTCAAAGACTTTTGAACAGACTTCCTTCTACACTATATGATATGAAGGAAAAGTAACATTACAACATTAAGCAGGTGAAAAAATTCAAGCTATCTGGCTGATGCCAATCTAGCCTCTGTAAGACGGCACGTAACAGATTTACTTGTATGCTTTGTCTACCGTTCAAGGTTTAACCACTAACACTAATTTTAAATTTGCTGCTACTACAGAAACCAGAGATAGTAATATTTCTTCCAACTTCTATGTCAAACACCAAATCTATAAAAAAATAAAGATGATAAATTACTTAAGTGAGTTTTTTGCAACCACATGGAGTATTTTCTATAGCCAATATCTAGATCAGATCTCCTATGTTATGCCATGAAAGAAACAAGAAATTTGTTATCTTCCTCAGCATAAATTCTCTTAATCTGTAAATTTTATCCAAATATGGAAAAGCTCCCAATAAACTCCAATTCCGCATTTCATGGACACCAAAAATGAGTTATAATGTGGCTCAAGGTCCCCACGCAAAACTCCTGATTTATGCAATTCCATTATTCACAGCCAGCCAAGAGACCATGTCACCTTGAGTGACCTAGTTTTGCAGACTGTCTCTTGGTCATCTCCAAGATGAAGTATAAAAAATATCACCAGCAATCTTTAGAAAGCCAGAAATGAACAAGACACTTTCCAAACACTCCTCCAGAACAGGCTACTGTCAATATTTCCTATTACATTTCCTCAAAAATATCATACCAAATCTCTTACTCCTTATGCATAACAGAAAATACAATCCACTCCAAACACCACGTAATTTCAGTGATAATTCTGATCTCTAGAAAATTCATCTTCTCTACACAAAAGACAAAGCTTCCTGAAGAAAGATCTTTTCCAGAACTCTGTTCAAGACCTTTATACCACTCCAGTCGCTGCCATTAGATTAATGATTCTGCCAACATACAAACTTAGCTTCTCATTCTATAGAGATCACAAACCAATTATGATAAACAGCAGTCTCACTGCCTGCTTGTTTTACTCAAAAATAACCACCAGAATATGACAACTAGAGTGGAATAAAACTCCTAATTCAGTTCTATGTAAACCCAGACAGAAACTGACATATGTTACCATTCTGAAAGAAAGTTCTACATTGAAGATGGGTTCTGAAATGACTGCAGGATGCTAACTTTACATAGCTGGAGCTGCCAAGTTATCAATAGTTTTACACAGTGTAAAAAATTTCTTTTTATAGGTACCAGAACAGAAACAAAGTTGCAAAGTAAGGCTGACTTAGCGAAGAAAGGAAGTCCACCCAATTCTACATACATAGAACAGGATTTAATACTCTCAGCTCCATACCACAGAAACTCATCTTATCTGAAAATTATTAAACACAGGCTTCATTGAAATGCAGAATAACTATTTTAAAACATGTAATAAACAGAGAGGGGAGGATTAAAACATAGAATGCAGTTAAACAACAGAGATCCAAGAGTTCAGAAACTTCAATCTCTTTTCACAACAGAAAGGTGAGGATTTGGTACTCACTCATGAGACCTTCCTTATGTCCAGAAGGCCACTGTGCAAGTCAGGGAGTTGGATGGCAGGCTTTGGTCATTGTGATATTAAGGAATAGGAGTGGAAAGGTGTCTGTTTGACCAAGCATGTAACATACTTTTGAGAAGGCTTTTTACTAGATTTCTGTTGTATTAAATTTCCAGCTTATTCGTGCCTACAATCACCAATTAAAAAAAAAAAATATACAACAAACAAACAAGCAAAAAAAACAACCCACAACAGAAAAAAGAAAAGCTACTAGATGTCAGCATTCTCCAAAGTTACGCCAAAGGACAACGACCATGAGCAATGATTGTGATTGATCTCTAAATAGCTAACTCTGGTTTGTATAACCCTATGGTACCTTTGACCAGAAGCCTGGTAGTGCTACAGAGATACAAATATGCAAATAAGTGCAGGAATTTCTTTCAAGAAACACACAGAAAAGTGGTTAAAAGAACTCTGCAGAACCATTTTTGTTTCTATCCACAAATGATCATCCTGCAAAACTAACCCACATCACTGTGTGTGCTGCAGTTTAAAACCATTATTTGTCATATTCGTTCTCTGGATATGAAAGTGTTAATTAACAACTTATTCTCTTATCCTATTCTTCAAACGTGCTACAGAAACATGAGTAATATCACAAAACTCCTGTTCCAAGTCCAATTTTCCCCTCCCTCTGTTATTGTTGCAGCATGAGAGGCAGGGACTTCAGCTTTAGACACAATATACAGAGATTACATTCCTTTATTAAGGTGTGCCAGAAACCTGAGATCTTTCAGCCAAAGAATTTTGCAACACATTCCCTCTAATTATTATGCAATATTACAGTCTTCCACAACAGGAACAGTAATTTCATGGTTAGAATCCAACCCATTCACTAGGAAACTGTTACATAGTACTCTCAGAAAAAAAGGGGTTTTAATAAAACTGGACTGTTGAGTCAAAAGGACAAAACAATGAGAAGCTTGCATGATTAAGCTTTATCACAATGCTAGCACTTATTACCTTTCCACCCAAGCACGTTTTACAAATTAACTTACAAGCATAATGATAATAAGTACTCTTGTTTATTTGTCTTATGCAATTCTGCATGAAGAGACATAAAATTTAGTCATGTTTCTAGAAACCTGCATAATTTCCACTTCTGAACACTGTAGATACTTGTTCCTAATAACTGAATATATCTGAGTACATAACTTGCTTTAAAAATCTCCAAGGTTACACCATTTTTCCAGTTGGAAAAACTCTCAATATATTCAATATGTTTGAAATAAAGATATTTCCTTTAAATAAATGCAAACTGAATTACAAACTCAGGCACAAAGCATTCTAAAACTGTATTAATATTTTTCAGCTTCTAAATTCTTCAATTTCATATTTTTTTCAGAGAACAAAGAAATGGAAACAAAATATCTGTTAACACAAGCATCATGATGCAGCTCTCTATGCAAGTGCACTAAAAGGTAAAACTTAAAACACGATATACCTGCATGACACCTGGTAGAATGGATATCCCGGTAGAGGAAGAGAGTTTGAAAATCCAGACTGACTCGACATTGCCTTCAGGTACTGTATCAACTTAAATTGCTTCTTTATTCCATATGTTAATTTATTAAAAAAAAAAAAAAAAAAATGTGTGTATGTATCCATCTGTACATCTGTTCAAAGCTAACTAAAAAGAAACCAAGTGCATTTTCGAAGGTCTTGAAGATTCTGCCTGCATTTCAAACTGCTTCCTCAGTAGTGAAATTCCTGAAAGCCAACACCCTCATGACATCACATACTACAAAATCATAAACACGCAATTGTTTCAGGAAAGCAAGGACAGCCTGCCGCTTTTGACTCGACACAAAATCCTGCACTGCATTCCTCTTGAAAGCCCCGTGCCTTTCAGGCTGGCGAAATGCAGCGAGACCTGCTGCCTTAAACAGCAGCCCTGCTTTGGCAGGCAGCCAGAGCCAGCACAACTTATTGCCAATGCCGCAAATCCCTCCTATCAGCTAATGAAGAGCCAAACTGCAGGTGAAACACGATTTTAGCCCATGACAACAATTTCCTTGAAAATACACAAGATCCACGACCTTGAACTTAGTGACAAATCTTTTAAATATTTCAGTTAAATATACAATGCATACGATTGTTTTATAAGCAATATCAGATTGGACTGCACATCACAGTAGCGTGAAAAATCACACTGAGTTTTCCACCACTAAAAAACCAAATCCTATCACGCTATGTACTCAGCCATGGGAAAGCAGGAGGGAAGACTAGAAGATGAGATCTTAAACCACATTATTTAAGCTACTGAATACAGAAAGAAAATTATGCACATGCATTCCTGTAGTATTTTACTACAGCTTAAATTAAAGAAATATCAAAAGTCAGATTTCTTTTGATATACAGTACAATGGTAAGTTATGCAAAAGTTTATTTGGGTATGCTTTTTTTAGTAGAGGAAAATACAGCTGGAAAGCAGGAAGACATGTGAGTAGCCACAGTATAGCCCAGCGGCATGACAAGTAGACTTGAATTATTATCTACCTACAGTAATGCTCCTGGACTAAAGAAGGTGTAGAGTGCCCTCACAAGAAGACATGCTTAGTTCAAGCAAAACATTAAATAGAACAGATTTTTTAATTATTTCATTATCTGTGCTAGCTGCACAGGAAAACATTACAATGTTGAATTTAACATTTAGCTCTGCCCCACAACATACTATTTACTCTTGTTTTGTCTCTCAGTTTTGGAAAAAGACTGCATCAGTTTCATTGGTTTGTCACAACTTCTTATTCTACATCTCCGTTAGTAGAAAATGGGACAAAACTCTGCCACTATTCTAAGTACCATTTAAAATCTGACTTGAAAGAATGGAAGCTTGTTTTTCTACCTGAAAAGTATCTTAAATTTAAAACTAAATCCGATCTCAGTGAAGTGTTTAGCTTTTTTTCAAATAACTCAACTGTTTCTACAACATTTTAACAGCAATGTTTTACACTGCCTATTTGTCAAGGTGTAAAAAAAGGGCAGTTTATTAGTGAAATATGGTAACATTTCAAAGGGAGATGAAACTGTGGGGAAAATAATCACAAAAATCACCCAAACAATCACAGGTTACAGAATAAGGGCTTGGGCCATTAACTGACCACTTACAACTTGGGGAATCACAGGCCAGTTTATACCAGAAATGCAACATAACACTTCGACACAGAATAACATGCAGATACCACAGGTCATTGGTACCAATTTCTGCCTATAAGAATGCCAGGATAATACAAGGAAGAGCACAGTTTGCCCAAAGAAGTAAGTTTTCTTTTATTAGCCCAACTGATGTGTCTGGAAAAACAAACAAGATTCTAGGCACATTAGTTTGCAGAATCTTTTTTATCTCCCATAGATGTAAAGAAAAAGCCTGAAGAGGCAATTTAAGCACAAATGATGTTGTGGTATCAGCTGAATTTTGACAAACAGACTTGGAAAAGCAGCTTCTATAAGCAGAATCTCTCTTATGTCTAGCATGAAGCATTAATTCCAAAACCCACATCTCACAAAAACCATGCAAATAACAGCAAAAATAGTTGTGTGCATGTGAGAGGAAAACTCTTACCAGGCCTGCTCAAGACACCTTTCCCCGTCACATAATTGGGGATGCTAGGATAAGTACTGTTAGCTTTCACCCCCACTGCCACATCTTTTGAGGGCCATGTAAGTCATTTTGCTACACTGCAGTGGCTGGGTCTCGTGAGACATCTTGTGTGCACATCCCTAAAGCACTTACACTTCTACTCTGTGTATTCACTCATTTTTATTTGGTAACTCCTTGACAATGATAATCACAGCATTAACACATTTATGCAGTAATTCTCATCTCGGAATAACTCTTCTCAGTTCCAACCAGGATATAGGGTGTTTCCATTTGATACGACAGCTGAAAAGAACATTCACATCAAATCAGCAGATTAGAGGATTATAAAACAGGAGTTTTAGAGGCTGCCAGTGGCTCACTGTGCCATATTGCAAAAATCACTTAGTCCTTTAATGCCTAACTTATCCACGTAATAAGGAAAAAACTGGCTGGCAGCAAAGGAATGATGCAAGATTTTTTATTTTTTTTTTTTTTGTAATTAAGTACTGAAATACTCTGATTAAAAATTTATGAAGGGATAAAACAGCTGTAGCATTTGAGGGAAAGGATGTGTGGGAATATTCAGAATAGAGCCTTCTTTTTGTCTCCTGCTCCCAGCTCTAACACAACAGAAGCATTATTGCTTCAAAATTTCAATTTAACTGTAAAAGCCATTTAAATCTTAAAATGTGGAAACTACACAGTTTTTAGATGGGTGGACAGCATTACACAGTATTTGAAGATAGGGATAAGGAGATGACAACAGGCAGACAAAAACTGAATTTAAGATGATCTTTACAGAAGCAGAACCCTTTGTTGAAAGCATCACACCAGTTTAGTGATCTGGAAACAGGAGGGAAAATGTGGTGTAACAGGAAATAAAATGGAAGAGAAAAATCTGATAAGGAGCAAAAAGAAGGCCTCTACACAACAACACCAAACATTTACCAAGTGTTCCTTTAATTTTTTTCCACATGCNAATCTGATAAGGAGCAAAAAGAAGGCCTCTACACAACAACACCAAACATTTACCAAGTGTTCCTTTAATTTTTTCCACATGAAGGCTTAATCATAGTAAAGAACTACTACTGGGATCCAGACCTACCCGCCAAACATCACCTCCAATAGAAGAGACAAGTGGGTTTCAGTCCAACTGCAGTCATGTTTGTTTGAATCTTATTTCCGTGTTTTAGTGCAAACAAACTTACTTTAAAGTGACTACATTAGTATTGTTAGGCATAGTCTGCCATATAGTATTTACTACTTTGCTGGAACAAAATTAAACAAAGAAAGTAAGTTTAACACAGTAAGCTCAAATACTGTGTGTTCCAGAATTTACAGTGACCTTAATACTGAAGTAACTGACCTGGTACACAATACTTAACTGAGGTGTAACTGCACTTCAAAGAGCAAGGATAGGCTGAAAGCTCATGACCACTTTTAGGTATTTCAAACAAGTAGCACCCTTGATGAACTAATGGAAAATTCGTTTAAACAGGCAGACTCAAGGAGAAACAGAAACTAACCTCATTATTGGAACCTAAATAAACTTCATCAAGTCTCAAAGTGAAAGCTGGCGCACTGCAGACAGTTACATGATGATATATCAAAATGAACATAAAATGTTTAGTATTCATAAAAACAGTGTCATGTAGAAATTATTGTAACATCAATACCATAAGTCAATAATTTACTTCCATAAAAAGTGAATTAGGTATTTTTCCTCCCTGCTAAGAAATACATTAAACATTAAAATAGAAGGAAAAAAAATATTATAGGAAATGCAAAGAAAATCATTACTTGGAGTTTGAAAATAACATTCTTACTTACAAAGAACATATTACAAAGATATTTGATATAATGAGCAGTACTAAGAAGACACAATGGAAAGTCTTTTTTTACTTTCAGTATGAAACACAAGAATAAGAAAATATTCAATAACACCGAAGAATAATGGCAAATTTGAAACTGAAGAAGCTAAAGACTAGCTAGATATTTATGCAGGGAAGAATAAAACAAACAAACAAAAAAAAACAAACAAACCCAAAGTGGT
This sequence comes from Agapornis roseicollis, assembly GCA_002631895.1. Taxonomy (NCBI): domain Eukaryota; kingdom Metazoa; phylum Chordata; class Aves; order Psittaciformes; family Psittacidae; genus Agapornis; species Agapornis roseicollis. The sequence goes on along the minus strand of NDXB01006574.1, from coordinate 18,177 downwards.
AACAAAAAAACACTGGAAGGAAAGAGGACTTAAAAACAACACCAGAACTTGAGAAAAAACATCCATGTGAGCAAACAATCTAACCTAGCTGCCGAAGGTGTCTTTCAGTCTTCTCTGAGGCAACTAGTGGGTTCACTGCCAAAGCATAATCTCTGCTGCACTCCTAAACTGGTTGGTCAAACAACTGAGCTAAGACTTATTTTTTCAGTTTCCCATAGTTTTTTTATTTCAGGTACAGACACATTTCTGCACCCAGAAGTTTAAGCTTAAGACGCCACCTGTGAAAGCAAACCTGTTGCATTCCATGCTCCTCTTCAGAGACACAGAAGTCACACAGAGACAGACATCAGCAGCACTGGCTTAAAACTAGATGTCCTCTAGACAGACACAGGCTTGTTCAGAATAATGTGTTCTCAACATCATTCCAGGAATCAGTCATCAAAAAGCACACAATAAAAAGCTAAATACTACTTGAAAAATACATTGGATTTGGAAGAATTCTACAATGAGTACTTTATTTGGTAAATTTAAAGAAATAGTGTATCTGGATTGAGTCTTCCTGACAGAGTCTGAAGCTAGATCTTAAAAATTCTTACACCTGAAGCAAAACCTGGAATTTACTTTAAGTATCTATGAATCCATAGTGGAGTTATGAGGACAGAGACATCTGCTTGCTACATTACTCCTTCCATTCTTACTTGGATTACAAAATAATATTTGTGATGTCTTTGTTCCAATCTTGAATAAAAAAGAAAAAACTACTAAATTCCCATCTAAACAAGATTATATTTTTAGCCCAAATATAAAATTGCTTTTAGCTACTTCACTTCTAGATAAGCTATAAATAAAGATGCTCAGAAGTCCAGCACCAGGATCCTTACTTGCAAGGCAGTCTGAACAGCATTACCCTAAAGTTACTCCAGCTGGAAGCAGTTATGGTGCATGCAGCCTGCACAGCCTCCCTTGACCTTATGCACTCGAATCCTACATCAAGTCAAAAATCACAGCTTAAGTACTAATCACACATCACCATTCATACTTGAAAGCATATCTTCTCAGCCTTTGTGTGAAAACTGAAGGTGGCAGATCTCCCTTCTCTCTTGCCTCTTCCACTCTTCCTGGAAGTTGCCACTCCCCATTTATAAGCATAAGCTCCACCCTTTGTATTCTCTGAGTGCTCAGAAGACAGGATCCTTCCTCAGGCTGGATGGGTAAATAAGCAATTGTGAGCAAAAACCTAAAGGTCATAGACCAAAATAAACCATTTAGGGAGCTGTAACAGACAAATTTCATTTGACATAAGTATTTCACCTATTCTACATCTTAGGCAACTTTTATCACCAGACATTTCAACAGTCAACCAAGACTTTTCAACAGCTCTCACAAATATTGCATGATAGCAAATATGGGAATAAAGCACACCCTTTAAACTGAGATTAATAAACTGGAATCTTGATCTAATGTCAGATAACCAGTGCATGTTTCTTCACTGTTTAGCAAGTGTTCAGGCAGAAGCTAAACAGCTCATCATTGCGGTCAAAGGTTCTCAACTGATTCATGTGTAACTGAAAAGAGCTGGCATCCTGCCTGTCAGAGATAACACTGTCCTGTTGAACTAGAGCAGTGAATCCTACTGCCTGCAAACCTAAAACCACAATGAAGTTGCTATGTATCCAGCTACTGTGTTCTCAACCAAGCCATTCTGCCCACAGCAATCTGCAGAATGAGAAAGAAAAATTCTGGTCAACAATAAAACATCAGGATCTCTTCTGGGGCAGAAGGAGAATACCCAGGCTGTAAATTAACCTACTTCAAGTCATGAAACCTCATAGATATAAAGCCATTGACCATGACACAGACAGGAAGGGGGAAGTACCCTCCTTAAGACCTTGCCTTCTCTCTAACTTCAGTTCCAGCTGAAACAGTTAGCCATAAGTAACCTGCAATTTGAAGCTAACTTCTAGGATTCACCTAAGCTCTATCAACAGTCAGAGGTACACAGATTTTAGTTATTCTGTACCTGTGCACATGAACAGTCTGTACTGTACATCTTTGAATTCTATCCTACCTGAACGCTGGGGGATGATCTCACCGTCCATGCTAGTAGGAAATGTTTCCCTCCACCACCAGGTTCACTCTGTTTCATCCTCATGACCCTCACACATGAAACAAAGCAAACTTATCACCTGGTCACACACAGTCATTACCAGCAATTCACCATCTGTCAGTAGGCTGGAAGAGGGATATTGCTCTTGCTGGAAAGCAAAAGGTTCACTGGCCACAGCACAGGTTGCAGCAGTGAGCATCAATGACAGTGTTTCATCAACAGAGTCTGGCTGGTCTTGCACTGCCCTCACACAGGCTTTGGAAAAAGGTAGCTAAGGGACTAAACACCTCTTCCCTCAGCTTTACAGTATGCACAGTCATAAGGGCTGCCACCTAAAAATACACTGAGGAAGCTCATGTTGGGGATACCAGTTTGATGGAGAAAGGCTGTAGGATTCACGTGCCTGAAATCCAGTGCCATCAGAGCTGCAAGGCTGTGAATCCATGCCAGCCTCATCACTGGCCAGAAAGAGGAAAGAATTCCAAAACAAAACAAGCAAAACCCAACACTCCACTACCCACACATCCCCTGCCCCAAAAAAACCCCAAAAACTAAAGAAGCACAAATCAAAACAGAATCCTACTTAGTTCCTAAAAAGAAGTTCAACTTAACCCATCTGTACAAGACTTTTTCAAAACAGTTCTACAGAGAAAAGATTTTTAAGGCCTGTACCAGGTACTGACTATATTTAAAGACCATTTGGGGAGAGATCATTCCATTTTCTGCTTACTGCATTTGTAAACACAGAAGTCTAAATCTGGTGTGCTATTGAATCACATTTCAGTTCAAAGAAAATCACATAATCATATTGCATTCTCTCCCTCTGTTAAATAATTCCATACATCTGAAACAAGTCTTCTAAAGAACAGAAAAAAAAAAAAAAAAAAAAAA